>WJFA01001528.1:0-20822 GCA_009870155.1 Pseudobourletiella spinata | reverse complement strand
TCAATTAATGTCACTTTTACGACCGGAAGGACTACCGATTGTGACCAAAATGTATACACTTCTTTGGTACGCCGTCTTCTATCCATAGGTCCATACCGCATGTCCATGTTCGTAAAGGTTCGCGAGTTATCGTCCGAACAAGGATTTGTCCGGACGGACAGGACCAAAACTATAAAGTAACCTAGAGGCTACTTAATAAACCGGGTAAACGGAGTTTACGAAAGTAGCCTTCAGTATCACGATGCACCGCATGGCGGTGCATCGACTCATCGCAGCGAAAGAAAGTAACGTCCATCGCCCGACCAAAAGGATGGGCGCAATTATAAAGTAAGCATTTATAAAGATGATAGCGACACCAAAAAACTGATTCCAAAAATCCATTTTGACTTTTCCGAAAATTGTTTCACCTTCTCAAAACAGTTAATGTAAGTTTCTGTGGCGATCGTACCCGACTGATGACGAAAATTGAGAGGTTTTGTCCATTATTGTCACTTTTGCGACCGGAAGGACTGCACCGATTGTGACCAAAATCAATTCACTTCTGAAATGGCTAATGCTCTACCGACTGGTCAAGACCCCGTGTCAATATTCGACTTGGTTCGGGAGTTATCGACCGAACAGACGGACGGACAAGCCGAATACATTAAAGTACACTAGAAGGTTACTTAATAAACCGGGTAAACGCAGTTTACGAAAGTAGCCTTCAGTATCACGATGCACCGCATGGCGGTGCATCGACTCATTGCAGCGAAAGAAAGTCCATCGCCCGACCAAAAGGAGAGGGATGGGCGCAATAGCAGTAAACATTTCAAAAGATGGTAGCGAAACCAAAAACTGATTCTAAAAATCCATTTCGACTTTTCCGAAATTTGTTTCAAATTCTCAAAACAGTTTATATATAAGTTTCTGTGGCGATCCTACTCGACTGGTAACGAAAAAGGAGGGATTTTGTCCATTATTGTCACTTTTGCGACCGGAAGGACTGCACCGACTCTGACCAAAATTAGTACACTTCTGAAATGGCTAATGCTCTATCGACTGGTCAACACCCCGTGTCAATATTCGACTTGGTGTGGGAGTTATCGACCGAACAGATGGACGGACGGATGGACAAGCCGAATCCATAAATTACCCTAGTAGGCTACTTAATAATCTACAGGCTACGTAATTACCCACCACCTACCATAGTAACGTTTTTTTAACATAGGCTTAAATGAACTTTAACGCATTCTCTACAAGGGCCACCCACCCCTTGTACGTTACGTAATTTAATGTATGCAAACTTAGGTGACAGTTGGGGGGTCCCTTTGTTAGCCCTGTGGCTGCTCTATAAGCCTTACGTCGTCAGGGTTCCAACTAAAGGCAGCTACTGCTGGCCACTGAATTATTTATTAACATATAATTTATTATTATGAAATTCTTTCCCTGCTACAGTGTTTCATTAAAATCGTTGACGTTAGCTTAATCAGCTCAATATGAGGGGAGCGGGCTTGTTTCTGAAACTTTCTTAATAACAGACAGAGTTTAGTGAAACATAATCGTCCATTTCGTCATACTCCTAACCCAGGCCCAGATCTGAACTCTTTTTGTAACCTAAAAATGACGATTTAACTTCAAAACAATGATACTTTAGTGGGTCAAGTAACTTTCCCTCCCAAACAAATCACAAAGAAAATTGTTTCCTCCGAAAGTATTCTTAAGGAGTCACAGTTATTGTTAGATCATCTACGAAACAAATTGCTACCCTCCCATGCCTCGCCTGAAACTAATGTAGGGTGAGCGACTGCATCATGTCTACCTCATGTTTTCTCATCATCATTGGTATGTCTGCGTCCGTTTGGGCGGAGAGTGAGTCGTTACAGGCACTCAAGTCAAAGTCCAGCCTGGGGTTCTGTGAGGGGAACTTCTACATGCCAAAGACGAAGCCGAACTGCCCGCATGGATTCCTTTTTGGTGACCGCGCTCCGAAGTGCGTGTGTATCAAAGGAATGTAAGTGTTTGTATTTTACGTACGTTAGTATAAATGTATTGCAGAACTTTCCCTAAAATAGGTGCTACGGAACCTTAATTTTGAGCTCACACTGTTTCCAGCTATCGAATGTACACGAGTGACTGCCAGGTAGCCGACGGGTTTGCCGAGGAAGTTTGCACTTTGGTCAAGGACGAAATGCATGATGTGAGGCTAAGGGGGGTGAAGCTAACGAAGGAGCCGCGTTGGGACAAGACGGCCCTTGTCTGTGAGAAGGGACAGGGAAATGCGAAGGACTGGGAGTATGTCCCAGAGTTCGGCAGAGCTCGAACCAGCTCCAAATTTTTCTACACGATCAACGGGGAGGCCATGGTTTCCAGAGAGCCGGGGAAAGGGGCACGAGGGTTCAAACAGCAAATATGTGTCCAGAAAAAACAGAACACGGAGAAGATCTGCCTGTATAACCATCTAGACAATGTGGACGTGTGGTGGATGGACAAGAAGACAGACTTCATTGTCAAACCTACGTGCCCGAAGGGATCCACGTGGAAAGTTCTCAGACCCCGAAGGTGTTTCAAACCCTTGAATCTCATTGATTGTAAGACTATTTTTCCAGTGAAAGCCTCTAACTCTCAAATTTTTGGAAGTTGAACAAGATTTGTATTTCAGCTGAATGTCAAGTCCCGTGCATGAAGGAGAATGTCCATGACGGTGGACTCCCACCAGGAGAATCAGTCGGTGGGATGGACGCGAATCTGAACGCCAATGTGACCGATCCCCGTCCCTACATCCATCACGATAACGATTATTTGGACCGGAAGCTCAACATGTACCTGTTGATGCAGGAGTTGAATGTGTTCAACGTCACGCCCACATCAAACATTTCCCACGGCCCGAACCTGACTTTCGTTCTGTACGACGTGATGAAGGATATTGTGAAGAACTACTGCCCATCCCAGTATGTCCCCAAAACCTGGGTGGAGCAGATCGTGGACCTTTTTCACAACCTTCACCATGGGGATATCTTCAAATACGAGAATATGTTGAGCGAGGAGGAGTTCAAGTGGATTAAGGACATTCTTCTCCAGTGCAAGGCCAACGGAAGCAAAATAGAGTTGTACCATCCGATTAGCACAGACCTGGCAAATATGTGCGAGGGAGTGCAGAGGGTGAGTCGTTAATACATAGCGCGCACATTTAATGCTGTGAGATTACTGGTTTCGTGACGCCGCAGGTGGAGGGATTCTGTAATAGCACCATTGGCGAGCCTTGTAAGCAAAGGCCCGTGCGGAGGATACGGGATCCGTACAATGATTTTATGACCAAACACTACGTGCCGGAAGTAAGCTGGCTCATCCTGGACCTCGTCCACGTCATCTGCTTCCCTCAGTTCAACGAATCCTACCGCATGTTCCATTTACTCGAACAGACGGTCGAGAAGCTGTTCACTGTTCAGATTAAAAATTACTGGTGAGTGACAGCTTGACTAGGAGCAGTATCAGGTGCGAGAGTCACTGTTTAATCTCTGATCCAGGTACAACCCAAATTGGTCAGAGAAAACCAAATCACGGATGTTAGGGAGTGCGGCTGATGACTACATGTACAACATGGAGATTTGTGCAGAGTCGGCATATCTAGCCAGCAACAACGCCCCGCACAGGCTGATCCGACCGGATCCTCTGAAATACTTGAAGCGGCGGTCAGTAAAAGTTTTCTCTCAAACTTATTTGCATCGTTTAGTGGGATAACATGAAACTACTGCTTGCTAAATTAATTTTATAATTTAATTATTTAATTAAACTAATTTTTGTTACCAATGATTGTGTTATTATGTGTATCTGTTGGACTTATATCTCAAATCTTGCGGAAATTCTTCGTAGGAAACGGGCCGTGGAGCACCTCTCATCAAGTTATGACATTTCTTGTGCCAAGGCGCGGTCGGATTTCAAAATTGGGTCCAACTGTGATAACATGAATTTGGGGAGCAAGCCATTCAAGCCAAACGTTCAATTTCAAGGCAAGGCAGGCCGGTGAGTGGCTGTAAGTTCTAACAAGTAGATTGTGTTTAGGATAATTTGTGTTCTGTCATATTATCACGACTATACGTTCTGGACCCATTACACTAGTTCATATCATATTTCGTCGTGAGTAGATACAAGTGAGCATCTCACGGATGGAGAGTAATATCACTGGAAAGTCGATTCATGAATATTTCCTTACAATTGAAGGATTAAGCTGCGGACAAGAGACATGAAAGTTGATTAGAATTTGTTTTCAGACCGTAATCTTTAGTACATTATATTTTGCAGCTCAAGACCAATAAATAACACCCGTCTTTACGGCGCATTTTTCGGGTAAATTGGTTTAGTTGAAAAGAGTTTTGAATTCGGTTTCATTATTGTACACCGTGTAAAAACTCTTATCGCACCTGGTGCTTAGTCTGGTACAAAATATGAAAATATTGAAAAAAAACATCCTTTTCGGTGCCATCGTCTCAAAACCCAAAACGTAAAATAATTGAAAGAAGGGTCCAGGGCTCCCCATGGGAGTTTCTCTATAGGCGTTAGGGAGGTCACGGGCGTGAAACGCAGTTCTTCTATTGGGCAAAAACTTAGAAACAACAACATTCTGTGGATTTTGAGAGGCTTAAAAGCAGCATTCGCCACATTCGCAGAAAATTTTTTATTTACTTTTTTATTTTTTTAACCCAGCGAGCAAATGATTTGCTTGCTGGGTATCACGCACGCAGACCAACCAGACTGCGACGCAGTCGATTTCTTCGTCGAAAAATCCAATTAACTCCGTTGCGAGGGAAACTTTGGGTGAAGGTTCCATTTTAAACAAAAAAAGTCAAATTAGAACGAACTGTAAGGACAAGGAGGCCCCCGAGCCCACAGACTCCGTTACATCTTAAGACCCCAACTTAAGCGCGTTATTCTTTCTCTCTCATTGTCGATTTGAATTTTATTTTCATTGAAATCGGATCCGCAAAATTATATAATGAGGAATGATTGAGAAGAAATTTAAAACTAAATCACTGAAGACAATGTATCGGTTCAAAAACGCAGCCATTTTTGGGTTCAGAATAGGAGGCATAAATCAGGAATAGATATAGATAAATCTAAATGTAGAGTTCAGCCGTCCGCATAAAAGTTATTTCCCTATTGGAAAGTAACCGAACCGCTGATGCAAGTGGCATTCCCACCTCAAGTTTGTAATTGTAGTAATGAAAAAAATTTGGAGCTTATTTTGCTCAATATCAAGACCAACATGGACTAAGGCCATACGGCTGAAACGAACCGTCTTTGATACTCTCTCTACTGTCACCAAGAGGAACAGGTTAGTCTGAAGACGCTTGAATTTTTGCAGTTCTCGTAGCAGTTAGTTATGGTTTCTCACTCATGGGACAAAGCAAAGATCGATACGTTTGTAATTTAATTTTTAGCAATAAAAACTATGTGGAGATATACGGTGACCGCGTGAGGCAGTACCACATTCGACGAATTCAAGTTGTAAATCGAAGCGGTACACGTCATGAATTCTCGGTCGTTCAAAACACTCCGGATGGCAACTGCCTGTTCCGAGCCATATCTCAGGCAATTTTTAAAAACGAAGGAAATCACGCTGCCATACGAAAGGATGTAGTGAATTACATTACAGGATCTGACCGGTGGAAAGACTACTTTCCTTATATTCGAGGTCAGCATGAGCACCTATCGCGTAAGCGGACTCGTCTTCTTCAACTGAACAATGGAAATCCATTTCATGGAAATGATCCAGATGGTACGAAAGTCGTTGAAATTGAAAAACCTGGACCCTCTGTTAGTTCGTCCAAACCATCAGCCGAAAATATCGAACCAGCTAATTTAGTCCTAGAAGACTTAGACCTAAAAGCCCATTGGTCTAGATCCCTCCTGCAAAATTGTAGCCTAAAGTCCGGCGTCGGGGAACATACTGGTCAAAAACATGGAGCTACTGCTCAAGTCACTGCAACCACAGATTCCTTAACAAAAGGAAACGACACCTCACCATCTGTAATGCTTCAGCGCGAACCTCGTCAGCCATTAACATGTGATGGCATCACTTTTGTTTCCAGCACGGAAAATATGGCGGAGCAGAAGGAACCGGAAAATAATAATAACAATATTGAAAGTGAGGATTCTGATGAGGAACGAGAATTGCTCCGCCAGGAGTACAAAAGGTACATGCTAACTGAGAAAGCATATGGAACACTTCAAGAGCTTGTTGCAGCAGCACAATTTTTTCAATTTAATTTAGTGGTATTTCGTGAAATCCCCACGGGGAGTTTTAATGTCCAGACATTTTGTGAAAATAAATATGATGTAACGTATTGTTTCCTATTCACTGGCCATCAAGAAGATGGACATTTCGAACTGATGGATAGCGATGGATACCAATGCCAGTAAGTAATAATACTTCATTATTATTGTTTTTTTCTGTAAATTTTCAAAACATTCTACAGCATCCAATTGATCACGAAAGTCTTGCGTCTTACATACAATATCCTGGTCAGACATCCATTGAGACCAACTTCTACGTCTAACTTTTACTTGTTACATCCGTTGTGTGGAAGTTATATGTAGTATCCTAGTTTATAATGATGCCAATCTTTCAGCCCGAAACGACCGTTGGAGGTACTAAATGGAAGCTATGTGCAGGTGAACCATAGTCCTAAAGAAGGCCTGGTTACCATACAAGATGAATCATCAAGGAATAGGTGAATTAGCTTGTTACAGCACTGACACATATCGACAACGATGTTGTGGAGTAAAAGTTGTATTATAGGTCGTGTGGTGAACCCCGAGCCTCGAAAACCAAGTCTGGGAAAGGTGAGAAATCCAAGATTTTAACGAACTGTCAAAGTAAACCCAGTGCAGCCCGGGAGCAGATGACGATTGTTGAAATATTGCCACCGTCCGAATCACACCAAGCCTTAAAGAATTCATCCTCATTTTCCGATATTCCATGCAGAATGCATCATCAACCCGGTGAAGTTCACGACGGGCAAATTCTTCAAAGAAGCCAGCAGACATAATTTTTGATGTTTTCAATGTTATTATATCTTAATTATAGCTCAAAATTTTTATAACAATGAAGTATGTTGTGTCTATACTTTACACTATGTTTCACAGCCGATAATCGACTACCCAGTAGAAAACAAATGAATCTAAAATATCAGTAAGAATTATGCTTGATAAGTTACAGACAGACACCAATGACAGTTTCAGAGCAGCATGCACATAACAGGTGCGACTTTCGTGGCGATGTTTTAGCAAAACACTTTCCCATGCCAGATTGCTCAGTAATTGGAGGGTGTTATAGTGTACCAGGTACAGGTGATGAATACCTCTAAATATAACTTCTGATCAACGCAGCTCCTGCTTCATGCAAGAACTTGTCCAATCAGTATTTTCTAGGGCATCTTGGACATGATCTTGGCTTAAATTATCATTCCCTTCGATTTTTTCAATCTTTGATTCCTTCTCCTCGGCTACATTTGCGGTTTTCCTTTTTGCCGGCTGATTTCGATTTGCTTGTCTGGGTTGTCTTACTCTCGGTTTAGTCATTCTTTTCGCATCCACACGGCGGGATTCAATAACGGATGCAGCTTCGGTATCCTTCACAAATTCTACAACGCGCTCACCATTGACAATAGTCTTTATCTGAACCATTTTATGCACCTGGCGTATGTGCTTTAATAGGTTTCTTGATCGCACAAAACTTGCAGGGCACAAATGGCAGCAATTATTCTTTTCACCCACATGGCCAAGAGAATGATCCTGTAAGCTTGCCTTCTGATTAAACCTCATTCCACACACAGCGCACTGAAATGGCTTCTCACCCGTGTGAATTCTAGTGTGAATATTTCGTTGTTGAGCAGTATAAAATCGTTTCTGGCAGAAGCTACACGGGAATTTTCTATTCTCTACATCCGTCTGCGGTCTTTCCTGGTTTGACTTGATCCTTTCCTCCATTTCTATCTTCCTTTTGTTCATTCGCTCATGCCGTAGTTTGTGAGTGTTTAGATTGCCCTGGTGGTTAAATTCCCGTCCACATTCTTCGCATTTGTATTGAGCCACTCGATGAAGTAGTATGTGACGCTGTACATTGTCTTGATCACTGAATTTCTTGTGGCAAATATGACATTCTAAGTCACTGGTGGACACTTGATTTGTAGAGGCTGCTTCCGAGGAGCGCACTCTGACAGTAACAAAAGTTTTCAGATCTGGTTTATAGATGCGAATTTCATCTCCCTCGGAGGTGTCAGCATCAGTGTGACTCTCTGCAACAAATATAAACTTAGAGACGAGCTTTACAGTATTGGAAATAGCAGAACATTTACTACCTTGCGTGTCCACTTCGTTAAGAATAGGTGATTGATATTTTCCGTCCAAATTATCCGCAGCATCTAAAACCGAGTAGCCCAAGACAGAAACAGTAATATACCTCATTCCGTTAATATAGCTAACAGAATGCACTGAATACAGTCATTGTAGATCTAACCTGTAGTGTCCGCAACAGAGTTAGCAGCTGGAGGTATTGCTGTATCAATATCATCTACAATTTCAATAGTATTGGCAGGATCAACCACTACTTCCGGTCGGGCGACAGAGTTAGTATCTACATGCAGACAAACAATGATCAACTTGATCCAGTACTCCGTGGCAGTTTGTGTTCAAAAATTCATTAAAAACCTGTCCGCATTCCACCAGACTCGACTTTCATAATGATATGAGGCTCGCTGGCGGTTTCTGAAATGTGATCGGAATCTGGAATGACGATAGGAATAACTTTCACTGGCGACGGCGAAATCGTTATGGTAGGAGACGCAGTAATGTAACCTGTAAGAGAAAACAAAAGTAGTTCATTTCATTTTCTTCCTCAACATTCTACAAAAAGAAACTAGAACGAGGATAAACATTTCATGCTACAGTCTTCTTGTAATGTAATCCTCTTCCACGTGATTTTTCTTATCTACATACTGAATAAAAGTACTACTTTACCATATTTATTTTTCAAGAACGACTCCACCACACAAACTCTAGTGGTGAGTCGCCAAATAGTATCCTTTAAACATCCTATTTCACGCTCAAGCTGACGCTGTTGGCTGTTTACTTCCTCGTTCATTCTCAATGCAATGGTTTCGAAGTTTACAGGTAACTTGTGCCACTACGCACTGACAGTACTCAAATCCAGCATTTAAATTATATGTGGCCGGGTCCTTTTCAACTAAAACGCAAAGTCGAGGCGGACAAAACTCGTCAACGTCAAAGTACCTTCCAAAACTTCCAATTCCTTCAAGTATTTGACCGTTTGCCGCGTAGAAATTGGCAAAACCAGAGGAACAAGGAAATGGTGAAAACCGCCCTTAAAGTCACGTGTTTTCATCTTCCACCAATGAAATTGTACTTGTTTTCTCCAGTTTTTCTCACGACACTGTCTGTGTGTAAGCATTGCAAGACAAATTGTTCTTTAGTTCCATAAATCCACATGAAATCCCTAAACTCACTCCCCTCTCTCATGCCTCCGTATACAGCAGAATAATTCGACTTCAGGCTGCAAGTTAAAAATGTCTTCTAAACCCCTTTCAATTTCACGCTGAAAAGGTGCCCTTACTTGTTGTAGAGTACTGTGTAAGGCAAGGAATGACTGGTTATAAAGGTTTGACTGATGTCACCACAAGGGAGCGGGGTAATTTTCGCTTGTAAGGAGGCTCATTTGTGACATTCATGTAATTTCTACAGTTTAAGTCCTTTTGGATTCAAATATCTACACTCTTAAAGAAATTGTATTAGCATGTTTAAAAACTATTGCATTTGAAAAAGGTATTCATGGTGCGCTCAAAATAATTGAACCTGAAAACAAGGCGAATTTGCTTGTGGGAAATTCCATAATTGGATGTTTCCGGTGTCCGTTTTCACCAAGATTTTTTAAATTGATGAATTTGGGTGGTCGGTTATATCAGATGAGCACAGATTAAGTATTTGGTGCAAATTTAATAATAAATTTTATTTACTCACTAGTAAATAATGTGGTGCCTCACTTTACAATATAGTTTTTTGATGGCACAATTTTAGCACCAGCACATGCAATCGTGGAATCCAAGTAACACTGATGCCCGTGAAAAACGAATGGCTGTTTTTTTCGTGTTGCGCTGTTGTCGGCACTGTATCAGCGTTTACTGTTATTTAATACTATTAAAAAACTGACCGTAGGGAAATGGTTGTACACGTAGCAGAGAGACAACACCCCTCGGACTATCTGTAAAATTGGCCGTAGTTTCGCAGATTTTCGGAGATATTTGATGTCATGAGTTGAGGGAATTGAGAAGTTTGTCAGTCTGAGCAAGCTCAATTCTTTGTCGAATCCTATGCAGCCGAAAGGTTATGCTTGGTCCCTCAATGGACAATTACGTGATTTCATAGTGTTGAACTGTTAATCCTTCATTGACAATTGTACCCATAACATCGATTTTGTCATCATTTCAGTTAAAATTTGATACTACCCTACTTGAGTTGAATTCTCAGCTAATGAATGCTGCATTCTCATGTCAAATCTCACGAGCTATTACAGCACAACCGGATAAATTCTCAATTCTTACTGAATTCCTAATTCTCAGGCACTTTCTCACTCCTAAATCTCATTCCAAATTCCAATTCCTAATTATCTTTCTCATTCTTATGTTCACGACTTTACGGGTACCATAATCTGGAGGAAAAATTATAGCAATTTGGAATCTATAACCTGCGATAAAATCGGAAAACCGAAGTAATCTTAGATGTAATCAGATTACTTGGGTGTGTAATCAGGAAGCCGATCATATAGTTGTACGCAGTGCAGTGGTGGGTGATATCAGTGACGGAAGCAAGGGGGTGCCCTTGACCTGAACTGGCCGAAATTTCATTAAAAATAACTGCGCGCACTGGCGCAAACATTTGAAGATACTTTTGTAGTTTTATACTTGGAGGCTCATCCTGATGCTAAAGTACTTAAATAATACAATATTTTTAAATAGCTTTAGTGGATTCTTGATAGATAACTTACAAGCATTCCATGTAAAAGTATGCGCCTGGACCGACAAAATATTTTTGAATCGTCAACTTCAATTTGGCGCTTCCTTGTTAAGCTAACAAGGGGACGTTGTCAGGTCTCCGCGGCCCACAGCGCCGACACCCTATGAAGCGCGTAGCTCAACCATAACGATTGGCTCTCTGAAAGCGGTAGGTGCGGAAACTCAGATTTGACCCTTTTTTGGTCACAAAGTCGGAGGTCATTAGTTGCAATGGGGCAAACTGAAAACTTCCTTGTTAAATTCCATAAGGATTTTACAGTTTTGCTCTTCGAGTGAATACCCGTTAATACGCATAGTGAGTCATCGGACGAAAATTTGTTTCAAAATTGTTGTGATGAGATGGCGGTGAAATTTTCAGAAAATGGAAAATATTGGTTTTTTAACTCTCGAAGTGGATAATACCCAAATACAACAGCAGTGGAGCCGTTTTTGAGCGTATTTTTAAAAATCCCTCGAAATTCAAAACTCGAAAATTCTTACTGGATTTAACATGGGATTCTTAATCAGCCCGTACTCCCTTTGCATTGATTGGCCCCGAAACTTTTTGACCCTCTGGTGGGGTCAAACCTGAGTTTCCGCACCTACTACTTTGTGAGAGGTAGTTTTTATTGATACGCTCTGCGCTGCGTAGGTCGCCGGCGCTGTGTCCCGCGGACACCTGACAATGTCCACTTGTAAGAATCGCCAGAAATCAGAGCTATAATAAATCCAGCATAAAACCACGAGACACCAATGAACAGGAGACTATATAGAATTTAGTTAAACTGGAGGGGACCATGCAGTGTTAACATGTGCAGGCACCCTTGCCATCTCTGGTGTTTCAACCCCGGCTGTTTCCAAGGTTGTTGAAAGTGGGTGGACTAAATTAGAAAACTCTGTAGCCTGTAGGGCCAATGTTTCCAAGTGTTTGCTAATCCTTTTCGTTCCGCCGACATTGGCCCAGTGAAACCGCCTTGTGTCGGCACTAGGATGCGCAAAAATTTTAGGCACCTCGTTCCTAAATAAGGGTTAGGACTGCACCCGCACCCGAAGTAGTCCCATGGCTGTCCTCAAATCAGACCGAGTGGTTATGTATTCTAGAGGGTGTGGGAGAAGGCGAGAAGGGGACCCACTGTAAATTTTCCAACGCAGTCCTACCTGCAGTTTCCGCAAGAGATTGTCAGATGTCAAGAGATAAAAACAAGATTGCTTTTACCGAACTAGTGCTGAAAATCATAAAATCCTTCAAATAAAGGGGAAACTGCGGAAAGCTTCAACAGTCCGAGAGAAACTTTTGAAACTGATAATGAAAATCTCAATTCTGGGCACTAAATCGGAAAATTTTAAGGTATTTTGAAGTTGGGCTGGACCCTCAGGGGGGAGGCCTGGCCCCAGCTCGATCCCCCCCCAGATCCCTCGGTGTTATCCACAGTGATTGTTAATTTTCACGTAAACGAGATACGAGAGCCAGCAGTAGTCGTCGACCGGACTCCACACCGTGCACGAAATTTCCTATGCCTTTTCTATTATCTAATCCTACTCAAGGTTCAGCAAATCCTGTTGTCAGGCTTATTTAATTGTAGAATAACGTCCAATCTATGATCAAATTACTAGATGTCGCAAAATGTTGTCCCGCAGGTTATTAGAGTTTGTTGCATGCTACGTTGCGGACTTTTAGCTACATGTCTGTGTCAGGCCGTTTCCGGTGCTGTTTGATGAACCTTCATGAACGCAAATCGCAATTCATACATCTGGCCTATTGGACAGGTGCTAGTTCAGTCCGGCTACGTGAATAATCCCTATACCTCCAATGTGCGCAACTCTGGACGTATGACCTATGCAATTCCGAGTGCTCGTGTACCTGTTTGTGCGCGGTCGGCAGTCGGCTCTATGGTCACTTCCGCATTATGTACAATACGGTAGATATAATTATATCTACCTCCTTAAATATGTAATGATTTCTACCTTGTTGATAGACATGAGATGCAGCGTGCGGTATTGAAACGGACGATCAGAATACCAGAAAAATACTACAGCACAATATATCGATACCATAAAAAGCTGTTTAATTGAAAAACATTAAATGAAAAATCCGGTGCTTCACTGGAGAGTTGGGGTAATACCATATGTAATGTTTTGCAGTGCTATACAAAATGCATACAAAATTAACAGAATAACTTATTAATTAAGGAAGCCTTCTGGGAAGTAAAAATTTTCCAAGGCAAACCAGCTCTGGGCTCGGTCATAAAACTTTTGCATCCATTCGATGTTCTCTTCCACTCGTTCCAAGCTTGTTTGCAATGACTTGGATATTGTAGACCGAAGAGCTGGCGCCATGGAGTCTCTATGGTTCCCAATAGCACTGATGAAATCCTCCAACTGCAAATTAGAGAGGAATTATCAGAACAGTAAGGCTAATAGAAACAAACCCGCAGAAACCTTGGCATGCAAAATTAACATAATAGCAATCTATTCTATTACTTACATCATCTCTCCTAGATTGAGTGTTCCAGTATGATCCAAGCATTGTAACAATTTCACCAAAGCTAGCTACGCGGCTTAACTTGCCCCTAAAATGTTAGAAAAGGTCATAATAATCCTGTTCCGTTGATACATTCCACAACACAACTAAAAAGGAAAATATTTAAAATTAACTCACGACTTCGCTGCATCGTCAAAAACGGTTCGAATAAACTTCCATGACAGTTCGCGACCTTCTGTGCTGGACTTGATCGCCCCTTTCAACAAAGTCTTGAGTTTCAGCTCTTGATCCGTTAGCTCCATAGATGAACTCGTATTGGCCAGCAGGGCTTGCCCCATGTTTTCGAGCTCACTACGCAAACAGAGAATATTTGGCCAAAATGCTTTGAATTTCATTTGTTTCTGAATTTACCTCATCACCATATTCGTATTACGATTGCAGCCAAGTCCTTCAATCAAAAGTGACGCCTCCACAGGGTCGTCCTCTGTCCTGTACTGGCTCAGCAAAAAATCTTGATCCACCGTGCTATTTCCAGCTGCAATAGCGCAATAAACGGTCGCCTTTGCCGCTGTAGGGATCCTTCAGTGAACCAAAAAGTTTCAATGAACCAAATGAAGATTCGAAACACCTTCATTAAGACAATTAAGCAGCGCAAATCTAACATACGGATTAGATGATGAAGTCTCCCGCCATTCTTGAATAAGGTCTCTAGCATACTTGAGGCAGCGCGGATTCTTGAAATAA
This sequence comes from Pseudobourletiella spinata, assembly GCA_009870155.1. NCBI lineage: Eukaryota > Metazoa > Arthropoda > Collembola > Symphypleona > Bourletiellidae > Pseudobourletiella > Pseudobourletiella spinata. Next base: position 6,554 of record WJFA01001528.1, on the reverse strand, counting down.
CATGCCCAAGTGAGTAGGAAGTGCCTTCTCATTTTGATAACTCCCTTCGTTTGCTCTTGTTCGTTGGGCGTGAGCTCACTGTCTATGATGCTGAATATAGAGTCCAGTTTCATGTTCATCCATTTCTGAAATAGAAAAGATGCCCCACGAAATTCTTCAAGAACCTCCACATTGAAACTTTCAAAACACAGAGGAACAATCATAACCAGTGATAAACTTACGGATAAATGTGAATCGTCTTCTCCAAACATTTCGCTGAAATACTTGATGTGGTAAAAAATTGATTTGAGCACGGAGAAGTGAGTCTCTCTCCCCATGTAAGAGATCATGTTCAGAGCTGTCTCTATCGCTACTATACCTAAAGGGGACATGCCATTGAAAAATAAATACTCATCATCATATCACGGTATTCTTATTTGAAACTTGTGTTACAACAAACCTTTGTAAGATAAGGAAAAGTAATCATCAATGAGCCGATTTCGAGCTGATGGAGGAAATACTTCGTAGTCAATGTATAGCTGACCCTGGATCGCTTCGGTAATAACATCGTCGTACAACACCCGATAAAATCCTGGGTATCGATTCAAATTTGAGCTAATTAGGAATTTCCTCCGCGTTTCACTTACGAGCAACAAAACACTACAAATAAAATGGACCTGTTGAAAGAGCGTTAACGATCACCCAATCATCAGTTTCAGCAGTTAAATTCAGGGTTAGATTTCTTTCAGATGGTGCCATCCACAGAGAAGGTGAGGTGTCATCTATGCTGAAATTGTCATTTCCAGCGGCCATTAACATCACCGGGATCCACCAAGAACCGTTCCGACCCAAGTTGTCTGGATCATACTGCTCCTGCAGGATGTAAATATGAACTCGAACTCCATGAAGCCATTAAACTTTCTTATCCGCATTACTTTATCACATGTCTCCAAAGAGAATACAATATGAACGACCAGCTGTTGACGATGCAATACCATTACACATCGATGTTACCTGAGTGAGGGAAATGGATCCTGATTCATTGTGTTGCATCACCCTAACCAGGGGATAACCAGATTGAAGCGTCCATGTGTCCAGTATGTCTTTGACGGTGACGTTAGCCGGCAGTACGTCTGCATTTTGTGCAGCTTCGTTCAAGGATTCAAACAACTGATCTTGATGGACGGCCTGAAAAGCGCTGAGTAAAAACGATTATCAGTGCAAAACTTACAACGTCGCGCCTAAATCATTTAGTTGCAATCTAAACACAATCGCAAAACACTTACTACTTCTTCAAATAATTTCTGATGCCGGTCTGGAAAACAGGTTGAGTCAGAAACTGTTCCGTCATGCGGATGATGGATGAACCTTTGTCGTATGCAATTTTATCATACACAGAAAATATGCTATGGCTCGACTCAATCTTGTTGTGGAGTGGGTGGGAGATAGTTTGGGAGTCGGCGTAGAGGGCGGACTGAAAAACGTCTGTGACAAAGTTATTCCACGGGTCAAATTCTGGATAAGTCATGTCAACTCCGACATACTGGAAGTAGGTCGTGAGCCCTTCGCTAAGCCAGATATCTGACCACCAGCTGAATGTAACGAGGTTTCCAAACCTGTAAAATTTAGACAGTGGAAATAAATTTTCCTCCCATTTAACTGGACATTTCATTTGCGCTTTTCAGTTGACACCAGTCAGCGATGGTTACCATTGATGGGCGAGCTCATGAGATATCAGTGCTGTCGTTCTCTTTCGTTGCTCCTCGCTCGTCTTCCCCGCTAAGTACAATAGGTTTTGCTCCCTGTGGTTCCAAATGGTTATCACACGAGGGCAGTGAGTTATAAAATGGTAAATATGGCAAGACAATTACTGGTAAATGATTAGGCCCCAGCTCTCCATGCCTCCGTAAGAGATTTTGGGCATTGCGACAGAATCGAGCTTTGGAAGAACGTAGCTGGAGTTGAGATACTGCTCAAACGATGGCAGTAGCTTTTCTGTGGCTTCCACTGAATAAGAGGCTCTTCCCTTCTGAACATGGTCAACATCTGCCCATGTTTGAATGGACACTTTCCCATTCCCGGTGTTCTGCGAGCCAGCAGCTTTAGCGAAGTTGAATACTGTCATTGCTATGAGATAGGTTGACATGGGGACGGAAGTTTTGTAGTGGTCGTAGAACCATCCATTCATGTTTGGTCTGCAAAACAAGATAATCATGAGGTTAGCTGTATAATTCCCCTATAGACTGTATGAATTGTAATATACATTCGGTTGCTAGGTAGAAATGCATTGCTCACATGGGCTCTGTCCCATCGATGTCCATATTGCACAATGTGGCGTAATTGGCAGTGCGACCAATGCTAATCTGGAAAGTAGCTCTGAACTGAGGTTCATCAAAGCAGGGGAAGGCTCGGCGCGCAGCTGTTGGGGCGAATAGCGTCGACACTAAATATCTGAAACGTATCCCCATTTAACATTTAACAAGTCCATAGAGTTCCTACATACTATTTAGAGACCTAAGCGTATCATGTAAATACTTTGATTGGTTCTTGTTGGCAGGGTCGGGATAGGTAGTTCGGTAATACCCGTCCTTCCGATCCAAGTATATAGGAGCGACAAAGTCTAGGAAGACCTCGTACATTTCCCCCGCTACCAATGACTTATTAAGTGTAATGATGAAGAAGTTGTTTTCCGGATCATAGTGTTGACTTCTGATTGGGTTAACAGTCTCACTGTTCAAGTTGCCCACCTTGACGAAAATATTGACGTAAACCTCTTCTCCTTCTGCGCAAGTTTAACATTGACATTACCTGCGTGAGCTCCTTGTTGACAACTAGATTTTGAGCATGGAGCACAATTTTGTCCGTTAACTTGTGACACTGAATTTGGATCCAAATTTGACCAGGTGCCGTATTCTGACTCAGACCCTCTTCCTTGTCGAGCACAGGCCTCGTCTGGAGGTGGTAGCTAATCGGCACGAGAGCCTGCGGCAGTCTAAACGAAGAGGAGTTGTCTGTCCTGAGCGCGACTAATGCCGGATTTTCCGAAGTAGCCATGGGTCCAGGCATGACGTCGTCGTCGAAAATAATCTGCTCGCTGTTTGACAGCTCGGTGTGAAGCGGAATTTTGCATTGCCCTTCAGGAATAGAGACAGAGATGAGGACGAAGACCGGGAAGAAAACCCAGCGTTTACGTCCCGCCCAACCGAATAGCAACTGCATTTTAATGCAAAGTGCCGTCTGACTGAGCTCGTGAACAAAGAAGGTTCCAAAGTCAACTAACTCTGTAATCGACTCAAATGCGTAACATGCTCAATTGGACTTTGTTTCAGCTCAGGAAGAAAAAAAAGATGGAGTTTGGAATTTGAAAAAAGTTGGTAAAAAACAAATGGTCAAGATATATACTGACTAGGAGAGACCAGAAGACGTGCCGGGAGAATGATGTGCTTGGGAATGACTAGGACTGTGAAATGATCCCTTCAAGGCATTTCTGCAGCTAAATATTGCAGCTACCTTACTTGGAAATCTCCAACCTCCTGTGACCAATTCTATTTTCACAATACCTTAGTACCTGCGTAAGTTGGCCCATGTCGCAGACGAGAGTCCATCGTATATGTGTGGTAGTACATTTAGCTAAAGTTAGTAGCCAGTAGTAATTTACTAAGGGCAAAATATTGGGGGAAAAGGGGTAAGTGGAAGTGTGATATACCGCACACGCATAATGTTGAGAACCAAGCGTGAGTCAACCGGAGTATACTTTGGCCTGTTTGTGTTAGCGAATGGACTGTGGCGGCCAACAGAAGGCTAATATTACTGTTTTCATATGGGAGTACATAAAGAAAAAAATTGCAACTAGCTGAAGGCCATGGATAAGTAACATCATAGTAAGCCAGTCCCCTGTTTTCTTTCATACACACACACACATGTGCTCAAAAGAACAGTGTAATAGCATACAGGGGAGATAATTATTCTGATTGTAGTTATTTGTATTCAGTTAGCTACGGCTACTAAACTCTCACAAGCAGTCATTACGCTCAAGCGCAGCCAGAGGAATACCACAAAAATGGCGCGCCTGGGCACTACAATAATAGCATATGAGCGTTATGAGCAGAAAATAAGCGAAAACAATAAAATCATTGTACTATGCTCAGGAACCAAGTTAATTGACCTTTTCCACTTGCACGTGCGGAGCGCATCGCGGAACAAGCCTCTGAAAGTACATTCTGGCCGTGCATGTTTTCCCTCTCCTTCAGTTAACTTATATATACAGTTAGAAAGCTTGAGATGCGCTTCTGTCCTTTCATTTGCACGTAAGAAAAAAAATGATTAGCATCATCATTGTTAGTCCCGTACTTGTGGGTCCCTACCTTTATATATAAATATATACAAGACAAGTCTATAGTCTCCGCTTTTTCTCTGTCACTCATGAATGCGGCGACAGCTGAGACAGATCTAATGGTGTCGGCAGAGTGCATCTTCAGTCACGGTAGAACCTCTGCGAAAACTGCAGTGGAGAACAAAACTTTTTACGCACAAGGAATCTTCTCTCTCCCTCTCTCTCTCTCTCTCTCTTTAGAAATTTAATTTCCACAAAGTGCATCCCGCGTAGGAGAATCTCCTTACTCATTAAATGAGGCAGCATCACAAATCACAACTTTGAATGCTGAGTTTCGTTTTTCTTTGCGCTGATTCGTGTGCTAAAGCTTCCTGACAGAGCTCACCCCATTTGCCAAAATCGTGAAATCATACATATATGATCTGATGGCATGACGACGAAATGTGTATTTAACTTGAGCAAGTGGACAAGAGTTGATTTCCGCAGGAGGTACTTATTACACACAATTTAGTCAACATCTCCGTGGTCTGGTGCATTTAGGGTAGGATTTGTAATTGGTATAGAAAAAGCAGTAACGTTTAAATGCGGGTCACTTTGGTGGAGATTGCTGGTGTGTACGTTTTAGAGTCATTAGTGTTCATTTTATTACTGGGGCCAAAATTAATAAGATTAAGTGGCGGTACGATGTGTCGAGACATCGTACTTTTGTGAAAACAAAGTTTCTTTCAGCTTTTCTTGAGTAAAATGTGCGCAAGGGTCCACTTGGGATTTTGTAACGTCCTTAAAAGGTGTCAATCCACCGTCATCAGAGTGGTTGGTGACACAGTCTGAGAGTAGCATTAGTGTTGGATGCTTTGGCAAGTTTTCAAGACAAGAATGAAACCATGAACATTAAGGAGGCGTAGACCGGAAATATTCCCTGCTTATTTAGAGCGAATCCGTTGTAGTCTTGGTGGTCTGTACTCCTCGGGATGTTATGGGTAGTAATTATACCTCGATGTACAGGGTGTTCGCAAAGTAGTAGCCTACTGGAGGGAATATTAGGGTGCACCACAGTACACAGTATGCGTAAAGTGTTCAAGTCATTTTAGTTGGTTTTGAGGAAAAGGTTGGTAATTCTTGCCATTGTCATGGTAATCGTATTCAAACCTTCACTATCATATATATCCCGGATCTTTAGATAAGATGGCGCGTATTTTGAGTGAATTATGGTTTCGACGAAACTGCAGGGTCGATTAGTCGATTTGTGGATATGTAACTTGCTCATAAATGAGCGATAGCCCATCAGCATATGCAGCCATATCAGGTCACAGAGCTTTCAGGCGGTGAAAAACCGGTAAATCCTATGTTTTTTTCGATCTTATCACAATGTAACACCCTCCTTTGGCAGTTGGCGCTTGGTTGGGAAAAATAAGTAAGCTGATGCATATGATCCATTGACTCTTGTGGATTGTAGGGACAGTTTTTGGGAGGACGTCTTGGGACTCAGGATAAGTTGCGTGCATGCATTTCACTTAATTTCAGTTGCGAATTACTTAACATTAAATGTTTTGTTTTCGACCAAGCTTCAATTTGGAAGACAATAAATATTTTCTAACCGAGGTTTTATGTGTCACTTAATTTTAGACGTTGCTTCTGTGGTTCAGCTATTATTGTTTTCAGGGATGAACTAAAATTGAGGTATATTTGACATCGACGGTAATTCAGCAAGCAAATAAGACAGTCATGTCGGAATGGAAAGTACGATAAAAGTTTAGCCCTGTTCCACTGCACTACTGAAAAGTTTGAGCAAACGTCCGGTGTAGTTACGCTATGATGATACAGAAATCAAAAGATGTGAAAGACGAATGATGGGCTGTCAAAAGTGTCAGAAAAGAATTAAAACGTTTCCTAAATGGTGGATAATTCGTAGAAACACGTTTAATGAACCTCACAACAGGATATACTGAACCTGCTGCAATTATGAGAGCAAAGCTGACTTTCTCAGCCGTCCTTCATTCTCCACACGTTTCCTACTGCGCCAGGAGTCTCCAAAAAACGTGCGTATATATTGCCGGGAACGAACCGACGACCTCTGCAGACAAGTAGGGCGAGGCCGCTACCACACACACCACACCACTCTAACGAACGGAATTTATGAGTATTGTAAACAATCCATAACCGCTGAAGTTCGGTGAAGCAGTGTAACGTCGCATATACGTTGGTGGTCATGGATTTGATCCCAAGTCTAAAACACTTTTTC
>WJFA01001527.1:0-20826 GCA_009870155.1 Pseudobourletiella spinata | reverse complement strand
TTTGATGTTTACCAAAACAAGCGGTGAGGCCCACATACCGTCTGTGGGTAAGTTCGTATACTTGTCTGGTGAATCGAAGTTGCTGAGGAAAGCTGAATTCACATCTCGTTTCAAAATTTTCGTACGCATTGACTGATTGACATCACCAAATAATTTGTTTTCTTCCAGTGATTCGCGGCTTTGGTAGATTTGCAAGATTAGGCTTTAACTACTTTTGGAAAAACCAAGCTGATGATTTTCTTGAGGTTGCCAACGTATCCGACGACCCTGTGGAAGTGATCGAGAAACTGGAAGCGTATTACTTCCGAGGGAAGAAGTTCAATGAAGTGGACAGTAGTTTGTTCGACTCTGTAGGTTTGCACTACCACAAATTATAGTATTAGTATTGAGGGATGACTTTAACACATTTGTCTACGGGCCGGCAGGTGATAACAGACCGATTCCACGGAGTAGGAATTCAGAAAGCCATTTTAAGTCACTACAACGTCGCTCCAACCTTTGCACTACTGATGTCTGGTCCGATTCGTTTCGCGTTCACAACGGAAGTTCTCGGAGTGCCTGTCCCTCCGCAATGTGAGTGAAATTTCTATTTTTGGCTTGTGTGAAAAGGCATTGATGTAATGAATCTGATTCTTCGTCTCTTTGCAGCAATCATTCATGGGGATGACGTTCACTTGATATTTAACAGCAGTACGGGTGTTCAGGGGTTAAAAACAACAGATCCGGAGTATCGTCTGTCTCAAATAATGACGGGCCTCATTTTCAATTTTGCCAAGTCTGGGTAATTTATCATTTTAAAAACTTTTTACGCGTACGAAAGAGCATTAATTATCTACATTCATGGCTTCCCCTTTGTAGAGTACCAAATTACGATGAGTTGACATTACCTCGGCTTGAGAATCTGGAAGAGTGGCAGCCGGTGACAAATCCATGCCATATTGTTTATCTCAATGTTAGCACCACTGAGACAAGACTAACGACTTTGTCAAGGAAAACCTTGGAAAATTACGAGTTCTGGGAATCTTTAAATCTAGATGATGTGCCGAAAACGCCAAAATTTTGTGTAGAACCAACGTAGTCAAAGTTTTATGGTTTCGTCCGTAAACTTGTTGTTGTTTAATGTGTCAGTAACATAGGTTAATATGCTTGGTTAAGAAACTTTTGAAATGAAGCAGTGCTCAACAGATGAAAAGAATGTGTATAAAAATTTTATGGTTTTTATATGTATAGTTTCTTCTTGCTAGCTTGTTCCACTTGGTCAAATAGGAACGGTATTAGTTAATTGTATCAGGGATAAATGTACTGCTAGTCAGTCTTCAGCAGCAGAGTAACGACGCAGAAGGGTGAAATACAAAATTATTAATATGAATTTCAACATTCGTTCGGACGTGTGTGTACGAGCTTGCTGGTGACGCAAGTAAAAGTCGGTCCAGAATTCTGCTGTGCCGTTCGGCATATTCGACTCAAACTTAGCAACGCGGGATTTTGAATGTAGTCAAACCGTTCGCGTGGAAATTCCCAGGGAGGATATTTTGAAAATTACCGTATTTTTGCATCAGATTGTAAATTTTACCCAGTAACAATAGATTCTCCATAGGTTTACGGGAGACATACTTTATGAAAAGACTGGCAAGAAGAAAAGACGAACAAAACGCGTGCTGACAACACATGTTTTGAAAAGTAGATTCTAATGAGACGAACAACTATTACTAACTCTTACGAGAGCAACGGGTTCACCCATTGAAATGTTTCCTTCTGAATAGAACTCACAAGTTTTTCACGTGTACATTAGTGCGCAGTGTGCATGAACTTGTATGCAGACAATTGAACCTCCAAAGCAGACAGGACCTTGAAGATGAAAGTATCTGACAAAATTGAAGTTTGGGAATGAAATCTGCGAAAAATTAATTCTGTATTTCTAATTCTTGCCGCACGTCAAACGCAACGGTCTGCTGTACACAGGAAAGTGAAATTACAAACTGGTGCCTTTGTTTACGGAATATTGTCGCACATCTGTGATGATCAGCACACATGATGATTCATGACCATCTAATACAAAATAGCATAAGGAGAATTTGCATTTGAATTCCATTCAGAAATAAAAACTATGCTGACGTCGGTTTCTTACTGCACGTATGCAGCACTTGGATTTTGATACCAGTCCACCAAATGCTTTTTTTCCATGCTATCAATGCAAACATGTACTACGTACACATATGCTTGCGCGAAATTTGGTATATAATCCCAAAACTTGGTTCACCAGATAAACGAATCACTCAGTTGTCTCATCACAGCTGTGACTCGCACTCAAAAATATGAAGATTGCTGTAATCGTCGTTGGTCTCTTGGCCATTTCCGTAAGTTTTCCAACAACGACTAAAACCGGGAAAGACTTTCTTATCCTGGAAAATATATACTTTGATTTTTACATAAATTTGTTTATAAATCCAGGCTGCAAATGCGAACTTCTTCGACGGTCGACCCGGGGGGCCTCGTTTTGACCTCTTCCGTCTAGACAAGCTGCCCATACGCCTACCTCTCGGATTCGGATCAGGACTAACTTTTGGAAGACCGAACAGGCCCCAACCCTCTCAACCACCACCACCTCCACCACCAAGCGGTCAGAACCCACCACCACCTCCACCACCAGGCGGTCAGAACCCACCACCACCGCCACCACCAGGCGGTCAGAACCCACGACCACCTCCACCACCATCATCCTCTTCATCTTCATCTGAGGAGAAACGACCACCACCGCCACCACCATCATCCTCTTCATCTTCATCTGAGGAGAACTCACGACCACCTCCACCACCATCATCCTCTTCATCTTCATCTGAGGAGAACCCACCACCTCCACCCCCAGAGGGTGAAGGCCCACCTCCACCAGAGGGTGAAGGCCCACCTCCACCAGAGGGCGAAGGCCCACCTCCACCAGAGGGCGAAGGCCCACCTCCACCAGAGGGTGAGAGTCCTCCTCCACCACCACCAGAGGGTGAAGGCCCACCTCCACCAGAGGGTGAGAGTCCTCCTCCACCTCCACCAGAGGGTGAGAGCCCTCCTCCACCACCACCAGAGGGTGAGAGCCCTCCTCCACCACCACCAGAGGGTGAGAGTCCTCCTCCTCCACCATCGGAAGTATAAATCAGTGCTGAAGAAACTTTGCTTGGATATGTGAAATGCTTTCTGAAAAGGCTTTTCGATACAAATATAAAATCCCTTGCTCAACTTTTTTGAGTTTTGAATTTGATTTTTAATTTCAAAAATTTTGAATAAGTTCCAATAAAATCAAAATCTGCCGTGTGTAATACGTGAGCTGTAATTAAATATTTTCTCCCCTGACTTACGTCTCACCAAGCTTCAGTTGACTTTACAAGTTTTACTGTATTAGACTTGACATATGCTATGGTTCCTCAGTAGTGTAAGTCACTCATAACCTCCGTGCTCAGATGTAAAGACTGTGTTAGTGGAACTGAAAAATCCGGTTACCGCACAAGTATTATAATCTGTGAACGCAAAAATCCACTGTTTAATACCTTTTATTTATTACGCAATCACTCGGGCAAATCTGTCTGTAGTCATTCAACTCATTCTGGCGCGTGATTAAATAATAGGAACGAGTTTCTGTCCGTTAAGGTTAAACGCATGCACGAACAATCATGTTGTGAAGATGACATGGTCAAATGAGAACTGAAGATCTAACCATCTCCAATGGAAGTAAGTTGATATTTTATTTAGCTAAAAACGAAACCTTTGTTTATTCTCTCAGCAAATTTAACGAAAGCATGCTGAAGAAGGTTCAACTTTGGCGTTGCTAATTTTTTTAAATTCTGCAAAAGATAAGATGTAGGAAGCTACCGCTGCTGTTTGTGATGGTTGATGGTACAATGCTACCTCCCAAAGAAGTTATTTACATTATGAAGACATAATTATTTCGACCCCACAGTTAAGACAGTTTACGGCTTCAGAAAGAAACGAAGCTTTGGATTTCGGTTAGCCAATAGGTTAGCCAATAGGTTAGCCGGAGTTAGCCAAAAGGTAAGATAGCAAGTTTATGGTACCTCCACCAGCATACTACCATACCAGCACGGCCAAGCATCCCTTAAACCTCGGCTAACCACCTATTGCTGCTCGGGAGCTTTTTCATCATCTCAAACTTATTGTTAAAAACCGCGTGTAAATGGGAAAATGTAGGGCGTGAGTTCTTGTTCAGATTCCAACATTGGAGCATGATCGAGTACCTGCGCACAATTTAAAGACTTTAGGACTTTTAGGATAGTATTCCATTATAGCTGTACAGCGGTCATCTTACGAGTCATCATCGGCGAGGCCAGGCTGAGGAAGGCGTTCACCGGAGGAAAGTCGTTGAAGAAGCTTGTCCTTGTCGGAAGAGGATGCGTGAGCATATGGAACAGCCCCCAAGGTAAAAATCTCCCACAATAGTACTGCATATGACCAGACGTCGCCTTGAACAGAAAATTCGGATGACTGAAGCAATTCCGGAGCTGACCACCGCCACGGTAGACTGACCTGAAAAAGGTACAAGCCCAACCTCAAGTCTCCGCGCAACCAATAATTATTAATAATTAATTTCAAAATGGTTTTCCTACCTTCTTCTTGCTCGTGTAAGTCGTTCGCTCACATAACGACTTGGATAAGCCAAAATCCGTCAACTTGACCACGTTATCTTGAAAAACCAGGACGTTCCGGGCCGCCAAGTCACCATGCACTATCTGAAAACAGATTTCATTCGATGTCGTGCCATCGGACTGACTAAATTGTCAGTGTTACTATAGGAAACCACTTGATGAGAGTAACAAACCCGCTTTTTGCCCAAATGCTTCATACCATCCGCAATCTGCATGCACCAATCAAGCAAGTGCACCGTGGAAACCACCAGCTGCGACTCCATACCGCAACCATGAACCACTCTGTGAAAATAAGTATAGCTCCAGTAAGAATTGAAGAAGTGGAGTTGGGAGAAGAGCAATGATTCATTTGGGGTGGGGATGACAATAAATTTTACCCATACCCATCAGCTGAAAGTTGGTTCCTATCGCCTTCGTACAAAGACAGAGGTTTCAGATTTCGTAAGAATTTCAATAGACTTCCGTGAGGACTCAGTTCCATCACCAACCTGATCGTGCCTATATTTAACACAGTAATTTAGAAATTCAGTCATTTAAATTCATTGAATTCATTAATTTTAAAATTTAGTAGTTCCAATCCGCCTACGACGGTAAATTTTGCCCAGTAATTAATTTCTACATTAGCTACCGCTCACGCTTGTGAATCTCGCTGACGTCCGCTCCGAGGAATTTGACGATGTTCGCATGGGATCCCACAAAGGCCATGATTTTTACCTCATCCAGCATAGCTCGAGCATGCTCCACAGTCGCTGTTCGTGTGGACGCCTTCACAGCAACTGGGTAACCGTTGAGAAGTCCTCTATACACAGCACCGGACTCACCGTGTCCCAAAAGTACTTCACCACCTGTACCAACCAGCAACCAAAGAAAAGGATCCCAATCCTAGGTTAGACAGAAGATATGATTGACATGCACAAACCTCTCTCAACGTTAGGGGTGCGCTAAAGCTGCGCATTCAGCACTCAACACTCATGAACATGGCTAGAAGCATTGATAGCATAAATGTTATACCGGAAGTCGCCACTATTTCGTCATAGCCATACCCATCAGAAGATCTTCAGAATTCACAGTCTGTAGGAACGGCAAACGAAGAGCATCCACGGAGCCACCCACATAACCACTCATTTCCGCCGATGCATCTCCGTGGAGGAATCGATTAACTTCATCAGGGGAAAAATCTTGCAGTTTTTGCTACAGGTTTTGAGCTTACAATTAGCCAATTTCATGGGGTAATGCATGCAAGCTCGCACTCATATCTCCACCACCAAAAGCAGTAACCTCGAAGTTGAGGAATTTTACTACTCCTTTGCCGTCACTAAACCCTTCCAACATCACATTTGTACTCATGAAGATGCACAAAACTCACCCGAAACCGATGGTGTCGAATCATGATAATGGTCAAGACGGAGAAGAAAGCCACAGTGATGATCACAGCAACACCGGCTAATACTGAAGACCACTTCTTCCAAGACACTACCGGGCCGGGGTGTAGGATTCCCAGAAATTCAAATCTCAGTAAGCATAGAATGGATACTGTATAAACCTGAATTGGTCAAGGGAGTTGAGCCTACCTTCCACCCTGACCTCGTACTCAAATGTATCGTTTCCGTATCCGTTCCATGCGATGCAAGTGTACGTTCCTGGAGCGCTCTCATCAACGAGGGCGAAACTCAGAATGCCGCTCGGCTCGATTTTAAGAAACGGAGAAACTTTCTGAGGAGGAAAATCTTGGGTAATGTCTGTAAAGAGCATGCAAGCGATTAGGTGAGACACCGTGTAAATGATCATAATCACCTCGGGTAGAGTCCAGTTTATCTTGGCTTCCGGCTCAGCTGTGGCGTAACAGGATATTTTCTGGTCCCGGCTTCCCAGTACAAATACGATGACTTTTGTACGACCGACGATAGATGGGCTCTGCATATCTTGTGTTAAAGTTAGGATGAATAAAATTAGTAAATAGACACTACAGCCCTACAGCCCACCCCAGCGTTCCACTTTGAAAATGACTGGACACGGTGAGGTATCCTTGGAATAGCAAATACTGGAACTTACCTCGCACGTCAACCCTAGATCTGGCTGTGACCCACTCTAAGTGGTCATATTTGGGAGCGGTGCAGATTATCTCAACCATATTTTTTTCCGCAACCATATGATATTGGATAGACGCCACATTAGATGAACTCCACTCGTCCATGTGACGATGCACCACGGAGCTGCTGAAGTAGATCCTACGGTATTCATCACTGTAGGTGCCATCATCATCACTTTGCTTCCCAAGCACTTTGTGACGACCATCCTTCAGACTAGCCACAAAGAAAGCACCTCTGACTCGAAGAGCAAAGGTTTTGATATCGCATTGGAGGTAATAGATCATATTTGTGTGAAGGACCTTAGGTGCCCCCTTGAGCTTCATTACGGCGGACGAGGGGTATTTCCCTGGCAGAATGTCTGCAATGGAGAATGTTTATAAGTTGTATCAAGTCCCCAGAAACTACCCTAAGCCCCCTAATTCACCAAATTTCATCAAAACCTGGATCTTTAAAGGGACTTCAGGGTTTCCCGCTGCGCGTGTGAGGAGTAAAACTCTCATTTGCAACATGAGATAATGAAATAATCATCATGATATCATGAATGCAAAAGCTCTAGCTAAACTGGGTAATTTTATGCATGAATATACCACATAATCTCCGTTTGACGAGATACTCTGATTGCTCTTAACCTACGATAATTATACGGTTAAAAGTATATGCACACATGTTCTATCAAACCCCTGGAAGAACTTGGTGAATACTAAATCCCTTCGAAAGCGTTCATCCTTGACATCCCGAAGTTGAAAATTATAGCAGTAGAATATACCCTCACGGGCCGGCTGGGATATGACATCATGTCGCAGATGAAGGGCGCCCTAAACCAGAAATAAGATGTACTTCGAGGGGCTACTCGTTAAGAAGTTTTGGGGGGAGGGTTTTAACTATTTTCGGAGTCTCATATGAATTCACCGTCATCGCATCAATATCGCACTGAGGTGAAGTTGAACATGGGTAAATGGATCTCGTTATCGACAATAAAGGAACCTTCGGCTTTGTCTGGAAGCAATCCACGTAATTGCTGTTGTCGAAATTGAAGTAGATTTTTCCACTCAGCTTTCCTGGAAATACACCACACCACCTGAATTAGACAGAATTATCACGCCCATTTGGGATGATTTAAAGCCGGGATAAACGAGTTTTCCTACATCGAGCAGCCTTACCTCTAAATCTAATTCCGACTTACCTTGTGGAGATATCCTCTTCTCATAGTTTCCCAAAGTGCATCGATAGTTTTGCCGAAATAAGCTGCTGTTATTACCTGCATGAACGTAGAAACCAACTCTGTTGTCCCAAATCGGTCCATGGTCCAATTTTAGCTCGTAATAGCTCTGGGCATATGACAAACATGAAAAAGTGGATAAATTTACAATAACTTTTAAACAGCTTCATGACAAGGAAATATGGGAGATTGGAAACCTTGTTAAAGGCAAGCTGTATCTCAAGCTTAGGGTAATACTTGGGTCCGGTTACTCTGCACGGAACGATGAAATCGGTCTTGTTCACATAGTACAAAGTTTCATTGTAGTCATCAACAAACGGGTTGTCTACAAAACGAGGGTGTTTTATTGAGCCATGAAAATTCAAAGTCATTGACTCACAGGAGCATTTGTTGCAACCTGCAACAAATGTGAATTTCCCCACTGTGCATCAATTGAAAAAAAAATGGCAGAGAAACCACAGGGTGTCCCAAAATACTAATGTCACATTTATTTTCCCTCTGCTGCCCGAACACCTCAATCTAAAACAATGACTGCGGTTGCAATCGAAAACTGATGCACGGAGTATTTTTTCGATACCATGCTCGTTTAAACCTAGCGGTAAGTTCCTGAGTTACAGGAGATGGCTATTTTCGCGTTATTATTAACGTAGACCTCTCCTGCCGGCAACTCCCACTCCAGATAGCGCAGTGACATACGCAATAGCGCATTCGATAGGTATTCGATAGCGCCGCTTTGACCCATATGTATCGTTTCTGGCGTTACCTGAAGCGATATCAGAGAACAGAAATTGGGTATTTTAACACGGGATTTCCCAGAAGAACTTTTGGGTGAAGTGACATTTTGTGAAAAATACGCAAGGGGGGGGCCTTGGATGCATTATAACCCTTGTGGGAAATCCCATGTTAAGACTCCCAATTTCTGTATATATGTATACTCTGAAGTGAGGCATGTCCCACTAGGGACTTCAGGTAACGCCAGAGGCGTTGTTTACGGAGCAAAGCGGCACTAAAATATGTATCTAGGGTGCTTTTGCGCATGTCGATGCGCCATCTGGTGTAGGAGTTACGGCTACGAAAGGTCACCATTTACGGTAATGCTAAAATAGCATGTGATTTTTACCACACCCTGTAACTCAGGGACTAACCACTGGATTTATACAAATATTTTAGGGTTAGTGCATGCTAGGGAAGGGTCACACATCCTGTGAACCCCGAGTGGATCCGCCTAACTGACCTACCTAACGTACCTAACGGACACCTAACTGAGCATCTTAGTAAAAGCGGTCGCCAGCATGATTTACAAGTATTTAGCTATGAAAAAGATGTAAGAGAAAGAAGAGAAACCTGGGTCAGGAAAAAATACATAAACTGCCGTTGAGACACTGTCATTAAATATACTTGAACATCGTATAAAGCCGGCACTGGGTGTTAATTCCGTTATAATAATTTCTGTTTCCCACTGGGTTGGCTTTGTTGCTTTGGTACCGTTAGAAAATGGACTAAACTGAGCCCAATTCGTCCAGTTCTGTGGGTCTTCAATTTGAGCCTAGGCCAGGATGGCGGGAACAAGACAGCAATTATTAATGTTAGCCTCAGACTTTATCCGTAATCGTCATCGTTTGGTACACCTCAGTGTTTATACCGTGGAAATTAAATTTGTGGACCATTGCATGGGATGTTGAGATTTGCAAGTACATTTCAATTTGTAAATTCTCGAGTATTCAACACTAGCAATAATTTCGTTGTCCTCTTCGTCCAAAACAATTAAATCACTGGGCGTAAAATGTCTTGAGTTTATTGTCACGGTCATAAGGGGAGATTTGGATTCGGAAGCATTCTGAATTACATATTTGCAATGTGTATCAACATCCTCGCATCTCTTTGCAAAGGAGCAGACTTGACGCGCGTAAACTAAATAAATGAGTAAAATTCTGGAAAAAATGCCGTCGTAACAACTCAACATAATGTGGTCCCCACCAAATGAATTTATTTTGAACTAATTGAACTTTGTCACCCTTTTGTAACGGAGTTTTTGGATCAAAACGATGAAATAAAATCTACCGTCTAACGAGGGCTACCTGCTCTTGCTCACTCACAACTAATGAATCTCGTTTTGCGCGCAGTTACGAAGGTTCATGGAAAATAGCCGTGGTTAACCGCAGCCTTAGTATACTAATTACTGCTGAAGCTAAATGATACCGTCGCATCCGTTCTGATTAGATTTTCAGCTGTATTTTAGGCTGCGTTTTCCAACTAATAAGTATTTACCCATTTAAAGTCAAGGAATATTATTAGGCGGGTGAAAAGCATCAATGTGTTAATGAATTAATCCAAGTTTGATTTTAATGGTGTAGCCGCTGATTAGCATATCCGGGAAATTGCTTGCATCAATTGAAATTTGAAAGCATCAATTGGATGGACACGTGAGCAAATCTATATCTTCAACCTAATACTGTTACTTCCCAAGACTAACAAGAAATAGGGATATGGCTTAAAAAGTACACACACACAAAGTTCTCCAGTGAGGTTACCTCCTTCGGAATCCCTTCATTAGGCCGAAGGGGTCGCCTTAATGGTTTATTTTAAGGTAGATATGTCCACGACTGCAATTTGAAATTGTAAGAGTTAACTTAAAGTTCCTGGTTTTCAAAATCGACTGGAATAATACGGTTTTATATGAGGTGCCAATTACATTGTTCGTGTCCCGAAACCATCTTGGCGCCATCCATGTGATAAAGGATTCTAAATAACCAAACAAATTTCTTGTTTATTTTTACCATCGCGATTGATGCTTGCCATTAAAATTGACATCGAAGGAGTTCTGTGAAAACAGGTTGATTTTGGAAACCCTAAAGCATGGTACCTCTATTTGATAATTATAATACTTCTATAAATAATGAATTCAGATAATCAAATTTAGATTCATGAGAAAGATGAAGGGTTACTCTGTTAATTCAATACTTGTAATTGAATTCTAACACTTATGGGAGCTGAAGTATAAAGTTCCAACAAAATTTCGAATAAGAACGGGACACCCTCAGTACACTACAAATTACAAAATTATTTGACTATCTCAGATGTGGTATGTGCCTATCTTGTCCGCAGTCTCCACTCATGCGATGAGTCTGCCTCATCCAGATGTCAGATCAGGGCACATAATTCGGCGGTGATCCATGACTTTGAAGTGATTCCGCAACGAGGATCTCGCTTAAATGGTTTAAAACATAACAAATATTAGGTTATGTTTTACACTACATTTACTCATATAAAATTTGGTTAACCTCTCATCATGTTCCACATCCGTGACGACGGCAGCCTGATCATCAAAGAATCTTCGAATTTCAGAAAATGCAGGTCGACCCGACGGATTCAAATTCCAACACTTGACCAACATGTCGTAACTGTTTTTAGATTCGAACAGTGGCAGCCATACGCATGTTTCAGAAAATAATCACTGCACAACTCAAGTTACAACTCGCCATGGTCTCAATGAAAATAAATTCAAGCAATAGAGGCTGCGGATGGATTCTTCTTCTTATCCCCATATATGAAACTATCCCCAGAAATAGATGATCACTTACATATTGTCGGGCGCTACTGTAGGCTTCGGTAGGTGTTCTCCTTTCTTTAATTTACCTTCCAGCTCCATCCGGCAGGCTACATCTTCGTAAGGGGTAAGGCCAAGGGATAGGATTTCCCATGCTGTGACACCGAAAGCCCAAATATCCGTTAGTGTTGACAATTTTAATTTTAAGTTCTGCAAGGACTCGTACGCTGACCATCTCCAAGTTCGCTCAACCTGAATAATACGAAGGCATCGAAAATTGCATCCTGTCTAAACTTAATGAACAGGCCGAGCCCAACGTTAAAAGTATATATACCTGAATAGTTGGATCGTGAAGGTTGAAATGTGAAAAATACTTTATTTTAACCACATTTTGGTGAAACAAGTAAATATTTTTTGCCCTTAATTGTCCACAAACTACCTGCAAGAGGCAAACAGGTTTTACTTGAACAATCCTTGAGGCGCTCTAAATCAAAAACCCAAAAATGTGACGCAAACACGCAGATAGCACGACAACTTGGGGTCGCTGCGAACGCCTTCAATGCAATGAAGACATGGATTCAGTTTTAATAGCTCTACTTACTCTACATAAAAACTTGATGGCAATTTATTTACATTTTTAATTTGTAATTAAAACAATTTATTGTAACCGCAACAAGCAGCACAAGTAAAAGCGACATGCTGAGAGTGAGGGCTTCTATTTCGGAAGTAAAGACAACATGCCAAAAGTGAGGATATTCACATCTCTCACTTTTACGAGTTTACTCCCACAAAAAAACAACTTTTAATTTCTTGTGTGCATTATCTTTACTAGTCAAGCCCCAACTCGACAACTACTTCTCAATTACTCAACTATAATGTTTCCAAGGACCATCAAATGCAAAAATTACTTCGTTCTTTCCAAGAGCCACGTATGGAAGCGATATAATTTCCCAACTCATTACTTGACTCAGTCAAATGTCGGATTAACCGAACCCGGATAATGAGAGGCTTGTCTCCGACGGAAAGCAATGCCATCCTGCAAAACTTGCTCACCCCTCTGGGAAATGAGCATTATTAATTTACGCATGTCACAGCATGAGTTAACATCTCAAACATTTCAGAGGAATTTTCACAATAGCTGATCAGCCAGTCATGGATTTACGCCAATAAATGAACATTCTGAAAAGCGAACGGTCGTGTATACTGTTGTATTGGAGGTATGTAAGGATCAAATTTAAGAATAACAGTTGACAAGTCGATGAAGCCTATTAGGCTTATTCCGACCCTGTTGGGACCTCAACAAGTGGGAGCGAAGGGTAACTAACTTGAATGTAAAGCCTGTACGCTAACAGGGAGCATGACAGCAAGCGAAGATGCCTTTGTAAAAATCTAATTGGAGAAATGTGCTAAATGGGTACTACTACATTGTGCATATTACTACATACAATGTAGTGGTTAGTGGTTCGTATCTCACCGAACTGAGAAATGCACCGACCGATGCCCACACCACAAATGGTTGATTTGTGGTTGGTTTGTAGTTTGTATCAAACTTACCCCTTTGCTTTCAAGATGTTCCATCCCCGAAGCCACTTGGGAACACCAAGCGAGTAACTTTGTCAGTATAGGATCGGCTACCACTCCATCCCCGCATTTCTGCTTGTATCTATAATCAGCAATCGCAAAATTTATTAAAGTGTACCCACAAAATATTTAATTGAAACCGACAATCATGGCTTCTGGCAAATGCAAAACCGCAAACTTGCTTTATGCCGTTAACATCCCATTACCCTTGTTTATGTTCCTGGCCCACAACTGGTGTGAACAGCTCTTGCTGCATTTTCACCAGGTGTGCAGGTAGTGGACCAAAAGGACTCCATTCCCGAACAGTAATAAGGTCTCCTCCTACGATATGAACATGATCGGCAATGAATATTAATCTCCAAAATCCCACCATTTGACAACAAAACTTTAATATCTTATGCAGTGGCGACACTAAAGATTTGGCTTGTTGAATCAACACCCAGTTATAGTATTTTCAAAACTACGAAATCCGTGAACCATAATATTGTCTACCTTGTTCGAGTGCATTGATCACAGCGCCATAAAACCCGACAATGTGCTTATGCTGTCCCACATACGACATAAGCTTTAGATTCTGAATTGTGGCCGTCAGATCCTCCGTGTTCGCTAGTGCTTTCGTAACATTGAATGTGACCCTGTTGCCGTTGAACAATCCCTCAGCGGTTTTCCCAAATTTTCCCGAATGTAACACCTTCAAATCTGAGAATACATCTGATCTCAATGCATGTACATTAGATAGTTGAGCAGGATTGAACTTTTAAAACCCAGAAACAAGAGGACTGGCAATAGACAGCGAACCTGATGGGATGTTTTCAGGGAGAATTTGGTGCTGAAACGGACGGCTCAACGCCTTTTCCACAGCATCTCCCGCCGTTCTAGCTAATTCAACATCCCCTACCAGAAACTTTCTCAGTTCGGTGGGGCTAAGCCAGGGCTGCTCCTTTCGTATGCACTGTACATAATTAAATTTACTAAACTGAAGATTTACGTAATACCATAATACCAGATACATGTACAAGTTTGGTGCCGATTACTAGAGCACGTGTAGTACACGAGAAATCTGCCTTACACATCGCTTCCACATAAATCCTCCAACAAGTACAAGAGCAAGCACTGTCAATGCGATGGCGCACCATGTGACGATACCGTTTCCTAAATTTGTAAAGAACCGATTCCAACTTCAAATGGGTGTAATTGTAGGATCGGTAAGAAATTAGAATAAATTAACAATGAATTGAATTTAAAATCTGTAATGTTAGGTTAACCGCAGCAGTCCGTCTCAGCCTCAGCCATCTGAAAGAAGTATTCCATGGAGTCATTTCCATAGAAGCCACTTGCTATGCAAACGTAGACCCCCTCTACACTATCATCCACGTTGTCAATTGTTAACGTTCCGTCATCCTCTGTTCGCACTTTTGAAGCAGCCTGTTTTAATATCCAGTGAATTCAGAATGTTAAAAACCACAGGATGTCCCAAACTATGCGCCACATTAGTCTGTCCCTTTGGAAAACTAAAATGTGAAAACTTGTGAGTCTCACATTTTTTGGGATGACCCAGTGAAAGGAACTTGCATGATCCGACGTGCATGAGACGTTCACCGAACTCCCCACGTTGAAAACCTTGATTCGCTCTCGATCGTGAATATGAGGCATACCTGGGTCTGTTTTATATGAAGGTCACTTCAAAATCATGACTGCGGAGGGTGGTAATTTTTTATAAACTGCCATTTTAGTTAATTGAGGTGTTGCACCTTGCACATGAAGCCGCACCGAAGTGTTGAACCAACCAAAGTCATCTTGCTTCCTCGCCAAGCACACTACCTCCGTCATGTTCTTCTCCAACCGCAGACTGGTGCATAACTCGTAAATATTGGTCCTCGGACAATTTTTTAGCTCCATAATGCTACCTATATCGTAGACATACCGAGCTAAAGGACGCACCTCATTGCTTGTGTAGCGAACGCCTAAAACAACGGACGCGGGATGAAGGACAAAGCATACAACTTTGCAAGTGAACTCGTATGTTTCGTTAACATAGTAGAGTCCATTGGACTCTGGCGTCGTGCCCATCTCCATTACGGCCGATGTTGGGAAACTGGACGGGTACAAGTCTATATAGTCAAAAGGAGGCAAATTATGACCTTATCAAAAAATTAGGTTGGTGAAAATAGAACACACGTCTCAAGCCTCACAGAATTTTTTATCCAGTCCCTTGAAGTATCTTGACGATATCCTATGTCTTCTGACAAGGCTGAAGTTTTCCAGTGCCGCCGGATCATTACCAAATCTTCTATAGCTCCACTGGCAGACGAAAATTCCAAAAGAATATTCTTTTCTCCAACGTGATCCCAATGGTGCATCACGATGCATGAACTGCGATGCGTGAAATATTTTATTACATTATTAAAAGTAGAAGTCACCGTCAGGGTGGATCTCTAAAGTATTTACTCCCCGCATTGCCTTCAGACAGCAATTTCAACCATATTACAGGGAAACTGAACCACTTACTCCGTCAGGGGCAGAGCTGACGGAACCATTTGACAAGGCGCATTCTGTAATCGGCCTGCAATCAACATGTGTCTGGCCATCAAACTTGATAATCAACTGGGCCGAGGCATTCGCATCTATCCCGCACATGAGATTTGTTCCATCTGTTGCAGAGATGTGAGTAAGGCCGACCAAAATATCTGCAAAATGTAGGGGCATTTAGTATTATTATAGAGTTTTTCAAAATGACAAGGTTGTGGTTGGTTTCTGGATTTTCCATACCTACTGGTGCAATATGCATACTTTCGGAATTTGAAGGAACCATGCAACGGTAGAATTGATCCGTTGTACCGGAAAAATTTCCTCTCCAAATGGTAAAGCCCACTTTGGGATCCCATGACAAAGAACCTGACGGCACCGCTACATCTTCGCCATGGGTATCCTTAACAGTTGTTCAACAGTCTTATTTGGGCAGAGACGGCTTCATGCTAATTCATTTTCAAAGCTATCTGATTTACATTGATCACCACTTGCAATTTGATTTCCGGAGGGTCGGGTAGATTTGTTCGGCAGGGAAAAACAATGTTTTCCCCCTCCTCTCGAATGTACTCCTGATTCAGCACGAACGAACGCATGTTGGTGCGAGCTGAGGCTGGTGGCAGCCTTTGAAAGAAACTGTACAGCGCAGTGTACCGACTTGGCTTTAACGCACTTTGACACCTGATCATTCCGGCCGAATGGAAACGCATGCGTAATGTCTTTCTAAAGGTTTCTTCTCTGTCGCGCAGATGAAAAAATTAATGATATAACAGTATAGTGATTTAACTGGATGGTCAACTTTTAAAATGTTTTATCGAACACTTACACGATCTGTCCAGCTGAATCAAAAGAGAAGTATTTCCTCATGAGGAAAGAACCGGACCTGCCGAAGGGATGAAAATACTTGTAGAATAATAGTAATAATTTACAATCTCACTAACTTCGTACAATTTATAATCGGACTTACTCTCTGCGTACATCAACCAACTTATTGAGGCTGTCGGCGGCCAGGTTGCTTTGATCGTTTTCTACGAGATCCTTAAATATAATAAATTTTATGTTATATGCCTATTTATGATAATAACAAATAAGCATATTCTGAGTCATAAATATCTGCTTATGTTCAGACTGGGGCTACTTATTAGAGGGCCTCCATTTTTCATTTTTCGTTTCGTATTCAGAGTTTGAACTTGAACTCAATCACATACCATTTGCTATATATATGTTATTATGGGACCATTACCTATCTACGCATCTGTTGTTTTATTTGACAATGTGATCACTACCGGGATTTAACAAAATCTCGTCAAAGACAGTTTACAAATAAAACAACTTTGGGACGACCTAGGAAAATAATTAATAATAAAAAATAATAATAAATAATAATAATAATAATAATTTTGCATTATCTAATTTTGAGTTCTAAATTCTCCACATTATTAGGACTATTTAGAAGGTTCGCCGCTATAATTGTGACCATTTTGAGCTTGATCAACTCCGACAAAAAGAACAACTGTGATTTACATACGTACCAACCCAGGCACCCCGAAGACATTGACGACCCACTGGACAGGATAAGAGGCATCACAGCGCAGCTCTATGAAGTCAGATTCTCCCATTCCAATTGTTAGGATAGACCCACCTCGCCTTTCCAATCCGCGGTACTTTTTTCCTTCGTAATATACATTACCTGAAACTATTTGAAGGATTGGATACCGGCCAATATTTTTGGTGAACAAAGTGTTATTCGGGTAACTATCACTTGGACTCGGCAAATTTTGGGAAAATGCTACAAATTTGTGAAAACAAATTATTGGCAGTGCCAACCAGGTCTGCCAGGTCAGGTGGAAGCTCAACTGCATGCTACTGGTTAAGATGCGACAGATAATTCCCTTTTTAAGGCCACAGAGGTGAAACACTTCATGCACACGGTGTTTTCATGAGCTCTTAGGCTTGTGGTTCCAGCTCCAGCCTTTCGATTCCAATGTGTGATCTTGACGAAGTAGGGGCTTTAAATTAAGTAGATATCCGTTTCTACAGCCATTGCCTGATTGGTGGAAGTGGTTGCGGTTGTGGACGCGGTCCAGTTAAGAGAAACGATTAACGAGTGAGATTGGATGGATAAATTAATTGATCGCACATGGATGCTACAAATAACAGATCAGGAATTTCACCATGTGTCCACCAAAATGTGATGACTAGTTCTCGAATTTCGAGAGCATTTGTCACACGTTGGTCGAAACCTCGTGGAGTTACTCTACATGTAGACATTCACACTGGAATTTCAGCAATAAATCGCTAATTATAGAAGTACTTTATTTTCCTCACAGTCAAATTTGGAAATGCTTCAGGGAGAAGTTATAGTCATACTAAGAGCTAACTAGTAAAACAATAGATATCTTCGGGCTTCGGATACCGGATACCTGCGCAGTGGTATCACTTCCCAAGAAGATAAGATGTAAAATAAAATAGTGTCATTGTGCAAAAATTTGAAACCCAATGAGAACTCCTTCACAAGCGCAACACATTAATATCTCTAGGAATGGTTTGCTACCTAGTGGAAATGACGGAAGGGGGAAGTATGCATTGCCCTTTCCTCCAAGGCGAAGAGTGAGAGTGTACGACGAGTAATTTTTGTACGAACACACGAAAAGTATGTCGGGCTCGTCATGGTCACAACTCTTGTAGCGCTTGTTTAGGTGGGTGAAAGCAGATATGGAAGGCAAGTTGTAGGCGACTGAAAGTTGTAGCGTCCCCACACCTACTTAGCTTTCTCCGACATATAAGTGAACTTAAGCGCTATGCATACCTTAAGGTGCGGACGGGCCGTTAAAAATAATGTCGACAGCTAAAGTGAAAAAAGCAAGCTTGCGAATTTGGTTTTCTAAATTATTTGAGCATCACTTATAAACATTTGTAAACCGAAAATCGACTATAAATCATTTTTAGGGCTTATTAGCGGGGATGCGGTCAGGTTTCACTAATGCCTACTAATCAGTACTAGGATATTGAATTGGGCACAATCTGATTAACAGGATGTGGTTGGCTTGCACAACAAATAATTGACAATAGAAACCGATTGGTGCCTGACTGGTCACATTTTGTGGGAGGAAATGTAATTATCATTATTCCTGATTTTGCTTACGTTGCCTTTGGAGATGAAAATGTCAATTGTAGATATGTCAATTGTAGATCTGTAAATTGTTGGTGCTGGAAAATGCTGCAAAAATTGATCTGGCAAATCATCCCAGCAACTCATTTGGATCATATCCAAGTGCTACAGCCAGCACAAAAAATTTTACAGGATGGCGACTGACGACCATAAAAATTTGCAGGTGTTCACTTTGTATTAATTTGCCTGATTTACCCCCCTTAAATAAGTTACGAGAAGGAAGATAAAAGATAACATAATGTTTTATACTGACTCACTCCCCTCCAGATTATTAGGAGCAAGGCAAGGGTGAGATGCTTAGTCACCACATTCGTGCCATTGGGATAATGGATGCAGTGCCAAATGATAGCTGAATGAAAGCAAGGGTTGTTTTTTTTGTGATTTTATTAGAAGATGAATACACTGTACATGCAATCCAATTCCGTGGTCTTAACCAGCCTGACACCGAAAATCGGGTCGGTTACATTCTCTACGATAAACTTGAGCACGTTCTCCAGGATCGTACATCGAGGCGTGACATCAAGTCTGTTAGAATTTGTCCATCAGAATAATATGTACAAAAACACTGGTAACCTACCACATACTACATCAACATCAACTAACGAGTTTCACCACAACTGCAGCCTAAAAGCTCGTGGAAATTTCACAAGACCACATTCCTTCACACACCACATCTCCACATTTCCCGAGGCTGAATCTCCCCCCAAAACTAGTACACCTTCTCATTCCCTTCCCATCAAACTTGAACCGGAACTTTCAAAAATTCCAGTTCACTCCACCAACAATCTAATCCATTGAAAAAGTACAAAGCAGTACAAAGTCATTACTCCTTGCTGTGAGTCATGTGATTTCCACTCGCTTTCAGCAGTACAATCTGGCATACAGCATAATTTTGGATATTTAAAGTAATACAATGAGCGCAGTAAACAGCAGCTCCGATCAGTGTAAAATTTGCTGTGGATTACCACATACAATTATACTCAGTATCTACGTCACATCAACAGTATTCAATCAAACTACAATACTTTTAACCCTTAAAAATTGAACGCTATATTGCAATGATACGAATAAGTCTAGAACTGGCTCGACATTTCTCTTTGCAGGGGTTACAAAGAATGACAAAGACAAACTTTCTTCTATTTTTTGAGATTTTTTCAAAGCTTTTGAAACTTTTTTTTTCTTGGGTTAAGTGGACGTGATTATGAAATCAAAAAATGAGCAGAACTATTATCGCTAATCTGACAACATCCTGTGATGTGTGTTCCACGGTAAAGGCATACCGTGACCTCCTTATCTTGCAAATAGAAATGTGTGAAAATCTACTCGTCCTCCTATTCTGGATTGAGTGATATTTCTTCTACTATAACAGACAAATCTTACGATCACAACATTATTATATGTATTATTACATATATTATATTATATGACACTCCAAATTCAAGCTATCTACACCAGCAGGCAAATCTGCTTTTGAGAGTTACCACTCCACTTATACCGTTAACACTCAATACAGTACGGTGAGCCGGTTATGAACACACTCGTGAGCTTTCCACTAGGAAGCGACAGACATTTTTTATCGTTCGCAATTCGCACTATGCAAAGGTTTTAACCGCAAATGCTACGCGCACTATTTGGCTGTCCCCATAATAACCGCTGTACATCAATAATTACGTACGTGACAATATATTTCAATGCTTGAATGCAGCAAAAACTTGAAAGTCGCGCACGGTTTTGGTTCTTCACACCTTACGACTTTACAAGATCGTGCCTAAATTTTCCAAGTTTATAGAATAATGCACGATCCTTTAGTCATATACACTCTTCAAAATTTTTCACCATTCAACCTTACACAACTATACTATTTTGAGATGTTTGGAACTTACATTTAATAACAAATGAAACACAAAGACAGTCACACACACATAAAATTCAAATCTTTTTTTTATAATTATTTTAAATTTTTAAATTTTTACTTTTACAATGACAGTTCTTTTGGACGTTTAAGCCTGAACTCTTAACACCGAGACTTGTGCGTTTGGACA
>WJFA01001526.1:0-20830 GCA_009870155.1 Pseudobourletiella spinata | reverse complement strand
GGTAGGGGGGGGTCTGGTGGATATCACTGTATATTTAGGGGGTACGGGGGGGGTCAAAAATCCCAAAAAATTGATATCGATATTTATGGACGGCCCCAAATCACGTGATTTTTTGAGCGGCGTTCCCTGATCCCCTATGTTTACCTTTTTCACTCTGTTAGGGACCTCGAAATCTGGCTATTGAAAGTCTTTTGCGGCCGTCACAAACTCCAAGTCCAAATGTAAATTGCAGTCCTGGTGCCGGGAGGATCAGATACATTTGTTCAATGAAAGACTGGATTCGAAGACGGTAGAAATAGAGTTCCACATGGAAATTCTTTGAAACTAGTCATGTCAGGTGAAACAGAACCCTCGGCCAGCAGCAGCAGTAGAACCTTCGAACCGGAAGTGAAACTTACCCCGCAGGAGCATCACAAACAGCAGGACTTTTGTTACTCCCGTGCAAAGTATCGGCAAGGGAAGGAGTTCAAAGCTGTGAAGGTAAGCTCCTGTTCCCAAGTTAGTTTCGAATCAGATAAGGCGTCCAGATTTCACCACATTTTATATCTCCCCTGCATACCATAGCATCGTTGCCTTTCTGCCAGTCTTCATGCCAAGTAAAAATCTGCACAACTTTTTCTGTCCAGGTCTACACTATTTTGGATGAGTCGAAGCACATGATCATCCAGAATATTCCGGACGTCGGATTGCATGCTGAACTGGAAAAACTGTGCCGGCAATTCGGGGCTGTGCAGGAGTTCAAACTATTATCTGGGAACAAGTACCCACCACCGGAGGAATTTACCAAAGTTTACTACGTCAAGTATGCATCGGTGAACCAGGCGAGGTACGTCATCATCATTAAGAAATTTTATCAAAATAATTAGCAGAATCTTTTCTAAAACGCTTTTTCATAATTTATTTCGACATTATAAATTTTCAACTCTAATTTTAGATACGCCAAGATCAAGTTGGACAACCGGGCCTTTTACGGCGGATTAATGCACATCTGCTACGCACCTGAATTGGAGACTGAGGACGAGATGCGGGAAAAGTTGTCGGATCGGAACCGCTACGTTCAAAACTATTCCAAACGGATGCTGAGGAAGCGAAAGGCTTCCTCAAAACGAGATTTTGTACGAAAATGAAGAATAAAATACGTTTTTTATGCAATTTAATTACAACTTTTTCCGTCATCTTCTTCCAAGTTTCTCAACTGTACATTTTATGCTGTCCCAATTTTCCCAACATGTTCGCAATAATTATTTGTCAGTCACATTTTCTATGCCATCAAATCCTCATCTTCTTTTTATACAACAGTGTTCATTTATTGTATTTTTTTTCTAGGTTTACAACAATAGGCTCATCATTGCAAAGACCTCTGTCTCTCTCTCACAGTATATTTCTTTTGAGGTTGGTTTGTCAAAAATCCGCAAGGAAATTTACTCAAAATACAAATTAATAATAATAACAGTAATAGTAGTAATAATTCTCAAATGGAGTCATCATAATCACCGTTCACAAGTTGGTAATATGGGGGGACCTAATAAATTTTTCCCACGATCCCGGGTGGCCTTTCTCCATTATTGTTGAGTCCTAGAGATCCACCTGTCATTTTTCCGTAACGATGCTTCCCGAATGCGTCGAGTCCACTAGCCTATACAATTGACCCTCCAAAAACGGTCACATCAAAAGTGTCACTGTTATCGAATATTATGAATGGATCCAGGACCCTATTGACATCCCATGAATGACTTCTAGTGCTGGAAGTGGCCACCACAACCACTTTTTACAACAATATTTTATCCCCCAAAAATTCCCGAATTTCCAAAATTTGCCCCCGGAAATTTCCGATCCCCAAATATTTTTGCAAACATTTTTTTGCCTACCACAACTAAATATCAGCTGTTACTTTGAATAGCACATTCTGACAACATTAACAAATTTTTCTACACAGATGTGTGAACCACAGGGTGAATTTTCGTATTTACACAAACACGGTGCTCGTCCTTCACACGTAAACTAATTTCTAATTTAACATGCACAATTTTTTCTAATAACAATAATCATAATAATAATACAAACAAAAATAGTAATAATAATCGAAAACTCATGAATAATTACTCTCATAAATGAGGTTTACACAGTTCCAACAGAATTTACATTCTCCCTAGTTATCATCGTTACTACGACTGCGCCCTACAATACCAACAACATATTACCAGCTACTCAACAACTAAAAACCCACTTTTTCCATACACACTTTACACACACGCACAATTAATTGCTTTGACTCTCGCTACTGTGATTACATTTGTGTAGGATTAATCATTACATCGTAAATGTCGTGATAGTGTTTCACCAACTAGCCTGAACCACATATTTTATGTACATATTTCACTAATGGAAAAGAAAATGACATGACTTTTACAAATACTCCGCCAAAATTCCGATTCTAAATCCTAAATCCACTATAAACTCATCCCAATAATAGCAATAATGATAATAATCACAACTGACTAACCGGCTAAAATTGACATACACTATGCATTACACATATTCTCATCCAGCAGCTGCAACATGAACAGCAGCCGCACACTTAATTAAACCTCAAAAGTTTCCATTCAGTCATGAATCGTGAATAATCATGCCCAGTCAACCATACACACACACAATTTTAAACACCTGATGTTCATACTGATATTTTACACGCATCAATAGCCAAATAATTTCAACTGTACTACTTACTACACAACTACCACGATTTCTACATTTAAATATTCGCTGTCCGTCGCCGTCATCTTCCTACCTGAGAATTACATATACTCTCAGTCTCACTCACAGCCTTGAAAATCCTTCCAAAGGTCTATCAATCGATGCTACAAGTTATAATAATAATAATAATGATAATAGTAATAATAATAGTAGTAATTAAAGTGTCATCAAGAATTTAACGGAGAGATTTTCCTAGAGGTTCCTACCCCGCCCATTTCTCCATGCACACCAACTATTATCTTACGCATGTAAATGAATACAATACATTAGTACGGCCTTCGCTACTCCAAGGACTCAACTGCAGTATTTTAGATGATTAATTAACATTATTATAATTATTAATGATTATTACTACACAATTATTATGAGGGCCCAAGAGAATGCGTGCGGGGAAGTGGGACTATAGGAGTTGTCATAGCGTGCGTGTGTCTAACACGTTATTGTTACTTGTTATTAGCCATACATAGTCAACAGCCACATAATTTTCCAATATAACCGAGATTGAATTCGCCAAGTTTCCTGCCCAAAGTAAATCATGCGAGCTAGGCACTCCGCCGGAATATCCAAATAACCCGCTTATAACGGACCGTTGCACACTGAAGGGTCCAAGGCTCACGCTCACGGTTCTATAGAATATTATAATCGAATTATGGCGGTAATTTTTTAATACAGTGCAGTGTGTGTGTCTCTGTGTAATCTCATAATCGTATTCGAAAGCTGCAGATATTTTCCGATAATTATTATTAAAGTTTCCATTTGAGATTTTTTCAACTACCAGTTGGAAATATTTGACAACTTGAAAAACGACAGATTTGAACTCTCCCACCCATTTTCATTTGTTAGGATTTGCAGCAACAACTTTTTGCCGTTTTCCCAACTTGTTTGACCAGTTTTCCAAGTCGTCCAAACTTTCAGATTTTGTGGCGCGGGACAAAATCCGGTGAGAAATATTGAGAGGAAAATCCCGCTAAACATTTTAAAATAACTTGAAAACAGAATACTTAGAAATATTTTACTACAACTATAGCTACATGCCTGGGGCGTAACCTATAAATATTAAATACAGTGACGTGACATATTTTCTATGCCCTACAACACTCTAAAACTACTTCAGCACTCCGGGGGGTGACAAAAAAGGACAGAAAATCACCACAAAATTAGACAGAATCCATAATAACAAGTGGCTTATCAACATTTAATGCTCCTCCTGCACATCCTGTGCACAACTGGGAATTCAATTAGGTGGCGGGAGAACGCCTTGTGTTGTGACGAGCGGGTAGACGGTCTGGGGTTGCTGGGACGAGTGTTGGGCCATGCTCACAATGGGCAGTTGCTGGCTCATGCTCACGGGGGTGATGGAAACCGTGGGTAACGACGTGATGGTGGACATGGGTTGTGTGGCTCCGCTCAGTGACGAGTTAATCCCAATGGGCTGGGACATGGAGACGAGCGTTTGAACCACACTTCCCGCCGGCCCGCCCGCCGAAACTCCTTGAACTTGGACCTCCTTGGGGAGGCTCATGTTACTGAGGCGGAGGTGGGCATTTTGGGATAGAAGATACTCATTGGTGGCGACCAAGTCGCTCACTTGCTTCTTGAGTTCCTCGATGCGGCGCTTGAGCATGAAATTCTCATCCTCGAGGGCCTTCATGGCGGCTGCCGCCGCCGTTGTCGTCGTCGTCGCCGTGTTGGAGGATCCAAAGGAATTGGAAGTTAGTGATGACATGTCGGAGCCGCCTTGGTGGGTTACGTAGCCGTTGCTACTGCGGTGATGATGGGAACTTCCGTAGAGGTTGTTGGCGGATGGGCTACCGTGCTGGGATAGTCCGCCGCCATGGTTGTTCCCATGGAGTTGAGATCCAGAGTCGGGATACAGGGCCGAGTATCCACCGGTGGAATAGCCTGTTTGAGATGGTGGTGGCGGCGGTGGTGGTGGTGTATAATCTCCTGGGCTGCCGAAATCGTCATAGTCGGTCGAATAGCGGTTCCGTTTCACTTCCGGACCGGAGTCGTAATAATTTTGACTGCCACCACGGCGCCGATTTTGACCAACACCGCCGCCATTGCCACCATAACCGGATCCAGCATCAGGATTTACATGACGGAATTTACAACCGCCGGGCGGCCGGTCACACACGCCCTTTAAAAAGTCTTTGCAAATTGGCACGGAATCGTCCGAGTCTGAACTGCCGTTCATCCGTCGATTGCCGAAGCCGTTTCGACCGCGATTACTCCCATTGTTATTTCCATTACTGTTATTATTGCCGCTACCGCCGAGGAGTAGCCGATTTGATTTTTGTAACCCACCACCATTTGTTTGCTTGTTATTTTTAGCCCCACCGCCGCGACCGGGTTTGAAATCAAAATAGTCAGCACTGTTGACCCCGGGTGGGAGTTCCCCGGTCTGCTTGTAGTGCTCCTCGTCCTCCCGAGTGCAGTGGATAAACTTGCAGGTAGAGCGGAAGCACTTGCTCTGCTGGTAGTCGTGGCAGAAGATGGGATCTGTTCGGATTTTCACGTTTTCCGGGTGGATAAACTTGCAGTTTTTCCCACGATTGCAGACGTTGCGGACGAAATCCCGGCATACTTTTTCCTCGCCGTTTTGGGACGTGTCCGAGTCCGCCCCGTTGTTACTGTGAACAGCTCCGTTTTCACTCATTTTGATTTTATGTATGTTTTGCTTTTTTTGTAAGTGGAGATGAATCTAAAATAAATGGTGGGAAAATGTACAACTTTTAAATTTTAATATTTAATCAATTGATTTGTGAGTACGAAGAATTTTGTCTTACTTGTAACCTCACAAGATGATTGCGTGGATTGAGGTGTGTTTAACTTGCCAATGTCGGTGTTGCTGAAATCACAAAAATGATGAAAATCAACCCGTTAAAATCATTAGAAACAATGCGTGAAAACGGCGAGTAACAAAATCCTGGAATATCAATTTGAAATTAGTTTGAAACCTCGTCGCATTAAATCCGTGTCCACATTTGATTTCCGTCAAAATGTCGCTGTATTCACGCACGCACTTACAACCTCAGATGTCAAATAATGATAAAAATTCCCGCATAAAACATGCACAAAAATTCAAATCATTCAAAACTTAATTCACAAAAAATATTATCAGGTTTAGAAAATTCAAAATATCACTCCTAAAATTGTATCAATTCCAACCCTTCAAAATCTCACCTACAAAATTGTACCACCTCAAACTCTTCAAAATGTCACCCATAAAATTGTATCAACTCAAACCCTGCAAAATGTATTCCACTAAAATTGTTCGAATTCAAGCCCTTCAAAATGCCCACAAAAATTGTTTCAGTTCAAAACAATTGAAAATGTCATGGATAAAACGTGCACAATTCAAAACCCCTTCAGCAACATACATCCATCAAATTTCACCACCAAATTGGCAAAATATTCCTAAAAAACGCTTTTCTGCAAAAAACTCAATTATATATCCACTATCCACATTATTTTGTTGTTTATAACTATTTTTAATTATTTGTAGTATTATTAGATTATTACAATACTATTACAATTGCTATAATTATTACCTTATCTTCTTCTGTATTTCATCCCAACGGATCAGTGGATCAGTTTCAACTTCAAAATCCTCCCAGCAGCTCAACTGATGTCCGATTTTGGATGTCACTAAAATGACTTTTGAAGGGGTTACAAAAAGAAGACGAAGAAGAGTCCTGCCGTGTCACTTCTCACTGTTCTTCTCAATCTTCTCCAACATGATCGTGTTCATCTTGATCTTCTCCGCTCCTGAAGTATATGTACCTATGTATCGCTCTCTATATATTTTTTGATCTTGCGAATCCTGGGCTGCTCAAGAAGAGTCAGAGCCTGCGAGGAGCCTCACCGGAAATGAGAATTCCTTCGAATAAAATCCTGACTGACCAAAATTATAAAAAGCCAAATCTTCACCAACTTTTCCCAATCAAACTCGCACAAACACACACATGACACACCACAACCGCACACCAAATCACCCTCAAGATGATCAACTCTTGGGTTCTATAAAGATCTCAAAAAGAGCAGAGAATATTATCAAGAACTCACTCGCACAAACCCATGTACATAATATACGCACGTATACGTACTTTTTTGTTGCTACTGAAGTGCAGGAAAATGTGCGCCAGGGCAAAACTGCATCAGTATCAGCAGCAACCAGCAGACCAGCAGTAGAGAGAATATGCATACATAGGCAATTCCCAGAGTCCTCTTTACTCTATACTACACTGTTACATCAATAGAGGCCATAGGGATGAGTTTCCAAGACGTGATGTACATACAGATCTCCGCTTCTTGCTCTCGGCATCACACATATTGGAGCATGTAGGACTAAAAAGTATATGGAATTAGCCAGCCTATACCATAGGCGGCGGACTTTCTACATGGAGAAAAAGTCGTGCATATAAATACGTTGGCTGCTATGAGCATGTTACAGGCCGTAAGAAAAAGCCAAGCTTCAAGTCCACACAACAACTCCGACGTGCTTTTCCCATTCCGAATCCCAATCCAAACTCCAACAACAACATCAAACTCTGCAGAGTTGTTCATCTTGTTGACAACAACAAGCCGCTGCAAAGATAAGCCTGGAATGACTTCCATGTCGGCTCGGTGGCGGCGGCATTTTTGTGTGAGGCCGCTGTGGGTGTAGGCCGCCGCCGTATAAATGCCAAACTTACTTTGCAAGCCGTAGGCGCCACATACATATCAAACCCCCGCGTTGTGCATATGCCGTAGTTATGTGAGCCGCCGCAGAAACCGCCGAGTCTTCCATACCGCCTACTAAATCGCCATGAATGCTACGTCTTGTTGTTTTATTTACGAATGAAGAACATTACTTACTAAATGGACTACCGACTATGTTTAGAGCCAAAAGTTTGGCGCCCAACAGTTAAAGTCGAACAGGTAGCGCACGCCGCTTGAACGTCTTTCGTCAATCTATTGAATCTGCTTTGCAGAGTTCCGGCGGGTCATAATAATAGTAATCGCAGTAATGACTAATGACTACTAACGCTTCAAAAACACTGCTTCTTACAGATGTTTCACGTCACATCATTCAGATGACTTGATCAGGGGATTAGCTGGATAATATGCACGCAAACATGCACACGTAGAGCAGCCTTACAATGCATAAAACATATACGCCGCACTGATATTATTGACGGCAGTGTTTACCTAGGTAAAAATGGACATAACTGTATGCATTAAT
This sequence comes from Pseudobourletiella spinata, assembly GCA_009870155.1. Taxonomy (NCBI): domain Eukaryota; kingdom Metazoa; phylum Arthropoda; class Collembola; order Symphypleona; family Bourletiellidae; genus Pseudobourletiella; species Pseudobourletiella spinata. The sequence goes on along the minus strand of WJFA01001526.1, from coordinate 12,849 downwards.
TTAAAGGGATTTTCAATGTAGAGACGAAGTGAAAGGCAGAAATTATCGCGATAGGACATATAATGTTGATTGTAGTGCAAAGAAACCTCCTTTAAGTACATATGAATTTATGGGATTCTGAAGAGTTTCTTCGGAATTTTTTTGGGCCATACTTGCCGCCGTGAGGTGCAGGCCGCAGGTGACTTTGACGACGGGCAGGCGCTTTCCCCGCACAGGTGTCACTGTACTCACATATGTTTTCTAAATATGCTATGAGGCCTGGGGAAACGGAATTATATGTACTGTACACTTTTCTGAGGTGGAAATTAAAATTGTTATACTGAGGGACCAGGTGGTTGAAATTGGCGCCATCATACAGGTAGGGAAATTCAAAGCAAAATATGTGGAAAATGTTGAGTGAGAATTATAGTATAGTTTGTAGTTGTGGGAGGTTTCTCCAGAAAAAAGAATAGTATTTGGGTTGAGTTTTGGGGTGGATTTTCATCATGTGATCAGATGATTAACGGGACAAATAATTAATTTAATTATTGCGCCAACTGTCACAAGATTTAATCATGGAGGAGGAGTGATTGGAAAAATTTGGTGGGTAATTGAATTAAAGTTACGTGTTCCAGAGAGGAATTCCTGGGTTTCTGGCAGAATTTGTTGACACTCTTGGCAGTCATGTCCAAGTTTAAGTTCTGGGAATTACTGGTTTAAATATGACGACTGTGACGACGACGACGACACACATAAATGCGGACGTATGTGCGTTCACGTGTGATGTCATGGTTTGAGTATGAAATGAAATAAATATTTGTTGACCTGTGAAAAATTAATGACATTGTGTTCCTGTCCCTAACTATGTAAGCTATTCGGTCTTACGCCCATTTTCTCGTTAAGTTGTGCTGATTTCAGTGGGTTTTACAGAAGTGGTTTCAAGTTGACGTTTTTGGTTATGGAACTGCAATTCATTTTCTATACAATTAATTTTTTTTCTGTGACAGGAATTATGGTGCTGCTCGTTTCTCGTTTGTGACTGAGGGTGTCCAATAACGGTAGCGGGAGAAACCTACGAAATTTTCCAAGGTTGATCAATATTTTCCTCAAAAGTGCCGTGGACTTTTGTCACTTTCTGTGTTTAGAATCTTGCGCACATATAAATGCTACGCTAATATGCCAGAAACAAGTCAGTAAATATGCCGTATTATGAAGGTAAAAAATGTGATTTGATCATGGAATTTTCTGTAAAATTTGGGTTTTGAAAATTTACCAGCGGGAAACATGAAAAATGACAATGACAAACTATATGATATTTCCTAAATGTATTTGATGGTAGATTGAAGAAAATTTTTCAAACAAAATTTGAACACGGAAAGAGGTTGCAAACATGGAAATGGCGGGAGGAGTTGTGAAGGAATATTTAAATTCCAATCCCCGGGTGGGAAGAATTGGAATGAGTATTCTGGTCGTCCTCGTTATTGTATTCGGGTTACAGTATGTTATCGGAGTCATTGCGGCGCTCCTCGCTTTCTTTTTGGGGTGAGTGAACGGGATGGTGGATGTGATTTTAGTAAATATTCATGGTTGATTAACATGTTGGAATTATTTGTGAAAAAATGGATTTATTTTTATTATTCCTTTTATAATTCTCGACAGAGCTAGCTACCGTCTGTATCACAAATCCGTTCACGAGAGTCCGGATACCGTTGAGAGGAGGAGGGTTCAGATCCTTCGTCAGTTGATTCTGGGAGCCGCATCATCATCCGCATCTCTATCCAGATCTTCATCATCTTCCCCTGCGAAAACTCAGCAGAGTAGTAGGAGTAACTCTGTGGCCGGGAGTGAGGGAAGTCCGCTGAAGTTACCCACAGGATCGGGGTCGGGATCGGGATCATCAGCAAGTGATACCAAGGTTTCGAGTCGGACCAAGATGGACATGAGACTTACGGGCTCGGCAATTATCGATGAGACGCTTCACGAGATGATTGATTTCATCATGAGGGACTACATTCACTCCTGGTATGATCACATCAGTCAAGATGACGAGTTTATCCACGAGCTGAGGAAAACTATTCAGGAGACTGTGGTGAATTTGTCGTCGAGGTATGCGGATTGGTGTCATGATTTTTGTGATTGCGGGCTGGAGTTTAACTTATTAAATTGTTATTTTTGTCCGTGACGTTGGCCAAATTGTGTGAAATAATGCGTCAAATAATTCTGATTTATTTGGTGATTTTCCTAAATATCCGCAGAGTTAAAGAGGTTGACTGGATCCCATTCTTGACGACGCATTTGGTGGACGATGCGGCTTCGCATTTGCGGCTGTACCGATCCGCACTAGGGAAAACCAAGGAAAATCCTAATAGCGACTTGGTCTCAGTCTTTTTCGACTTTGAGGCAGCCATGGAGAAAAATCTGTGCCGTGACATGGTGTGCACGGATGATACGCATTTGCAAGGTGAGTAATTATTTCTGGAGTTCATTTTGACAACATTTACTAATGTAAATATTTATTAAATTTAAACAAAAATAATTACCATGATTTCCCGTTTTGCCTTTTTGTTGCAGATTACTTACAAGGATTGAACGAAGCGCTTTTGTACCTCCTCTTGCCGCAAGATACATATTCGTGCACCCCGGTGGGAGCCTTGACTCAGGATCTGCTTGTTAATTATGTTTTTGTACCACTCCTTCAACTCTTGTCCGATCCGGATTTTGTGAATCAGTGCATCGTCTGGCTGGTATGAAATTAAAACCTTTTTCTCGAACCTTTTTGAATCTATGCGCCTCGTTCTGATGGTTGTTGAAGGTAAATGCTGCTGATTTTGTAATGTAGTGCCAGAATTTCCCTGTGACACCGGAAATCCTCATATCGACGATCCGAACGTGTGATGATATGGATGAGATCGCTGCCGTGGATTTTTTCTTTGCCCAGCAATGTGCTGAAACCGTAAGGCGGTAGAAACTCAATCTTGTGGAAATGGAGATTTCCGGAGGAGGAATTTCGCTGCAGTAAAGTAACGTTTTCTATTGATATTATAATTCCAGAGTAACGCTCTAGAGCGTCAAAGTTCTACCACGGATGAAGTCTCGACGCTGAAGCAACAGTTGAAGGGGCTGAATATTGTCAAGAAAATTATCCTGCAGCGTCTGAGTCTGTTGAAGGAAGGGAAACAGACGGATTGGACGGATGATGGGGATCAGTGGCAAAACTATTTCATGATTCCCGGGATGAAGCTTCATAGTTTATCATTGGAGGAAGTGCTGAAGAATAGCATTGCCCTTTCGTACTTCATTGACTATATGAACTCTGTGAATGGGAATAACTACATTTTGATGTACCTTAATGTGGATGGTAAAGAAAATACGTTGCTAGATATACGCAGCAGTTTCATATTTCTTATTTTATCTTTTTACTTTGAATTTTTAAAAATATTTTCTCATTTTTGTATTTTGAATGTTTTTAATATTATTTGAATATGCAATATTTTATTTCATTTTATGTTTTGAATTTTTAATATTTTATTAAACTTTTACACTTTTAATGTTTGAAATATTTTTTGAATTTTTAAAATGTTACTAAAATTTTATATGTAACATTTACATAATTATTTTCACATATATAATGTTTTGACTCTTTTTTTAAGTTTTTAGCAATTTTTCATGTTTAAAGTTTGTATAATTTTTAATTTTTACGAATGAACTAATTTTTTAATTTTAATACTTTGAATATTTTTTATTTTTAGTATTTCCACCTTTCTGGTTTGATTTTTTTAGCTTTAATATTTTTAAAATTTTCTAGGTGAAGTATTTGTTTTTTTGAATACTTTTAATGTTATTTGTATTTTTAAATTTTGCTGTGTCTATCATTTTATTTTAAGTTTAACATTTTGTGATTTTTCAATTTTTACTAGTTTTATCATTTTTTAAAATTTTAAACATTTGATGCTGCTTTGCTTGCATTTGTTAATTTTTTATTGGTATTTATTGTTGTAATATTTTTTTGATTTGTTCCGTTTTATTTAAAAACTAAACTAACTAACAAACTAACAATGTAATTTAGTCTCAACTTTTTATTATTTAAATTTGACAGTTTGGAAGACAAATGCGGAGCAGCAGCTTTCTGCCATGGATTTGGGCGGTAAAAATTCAAAACTAACGCGGGAACAGGAGGAGAATAATGTCGCCATTTTGGACTACATGAGGACTGCCGCCATTAATGTATACGATCAGTTCCTGGCGGATAAGGTACGACCGATTCCGACCCGCAAAACTTACGGGATCCCGAAATGTTTCAATTGTTAATTCGGCTTCACATTCAAATTCTCGCTCTGCTCCACTTTAGGCAACCACTCGCGTCAAACTGCCGGAGAATGTGGTGAAGCGGTTTTACATCCAAGCCCGAACGGAGCACATTAACACGGCACTGTTTGACGAAATCCTGGAATCGCTTATCGAAGCGATGCAGACGACAGAAAAATTCTACCCATCCTTCCTCCGGCATAAACTTTACGTCAAGTGTCTCATGGAGATTGATCTGCTCAAGGCCGAGTCTGTAAATTCCAACGGATCGGACGAGGAGGAAGAGGAGGAGATGATGACGGATGACTTTGAAGATCTGGCGGATGCGGGATCTGCTCGTCACTCCATTAGTGGAAGTCCTGTGTCGTCATCTTCGTCATCTACTTTGGACTACGATGCGTCTCCCAAGGATGATTACCAGATGTGCCGGGACTGTTTGAAGCAGCGGAAGTTGAAGGCCGTGACGTTTACGCAGATGGAGGAGCTGACCTGGGAGAAGAATTTGTGGGCGCGAAAGTACAAGTTAAATGCGGAAATTATTGAGGCGGGCCTGGCGTCGGAGAAGGGGAAACAGTACGGGGTGTACGCCGTCCAAGTTACCAGGGATGACTATGACAAGCGGGAGAAAAAGTGGCATATTTATCGGCGCTACTCCGACTTCTACGATTTTCATCAGTTCCTCAAGTCCAAGTGGGTCATGCTCAATCGCGTCGAGTTCCCAGGAAAACACACTTTTCGAACGACGGATCGGATGTTCCTGGAGAAACGGATGGTGGCCCTTAATAAGTACCTCTGCAGCATCCTCACTATGACGATGGATCCCGTAAATTGTTTTATATCATAAAAAATGTTATAACAACTTACAAGGGGACTTTTTTACTTGTCAACAAAGCAGAAATCAACGATTATACGCGTTCGAGAGTTCCTCCAGAGAGGCTAACAATGACCAATTCCTGGGTGCGAAAATTCAGATTTGGCTGAGTTACTTGCCCTCAAAGTTTTCGTCACCTGTGCACTAAAGTGGGGGATACGTCTCCACCTAAAAGTCCCATGTTAAATCCCATAATTAGATCCCAGTTTTGAGTTTCGACGGATTTTTTAAAAGCCCGCATAAAATGCCTCTCCTACGGTTGGATGGTGGTAATTGGTAATATGCTTTCGGATGTTAAAAAGTATCAATACTACACTGTTTCTGAAAATTTGGCCGCATTCCGAGACGAAAATCATAACACCAAATTTTCATCGTTTTTCTCACTATGGGTGTAAATGAGTACGTACGCGAAACTGAAAGCTGGAAAATCCTAATCGAATTTAACATGGGATTTTTAAGTGAAGACGTATCCCCCCTTTGGTGCCCAGTGATGAAAACTTTGAAAGCCCATAACTCAGCCAAATCTGAAATCCCGCACCTGGGAATTGGCTATTGTTAATCATTCTGGAGGACCTCTCGAAAGCTCATGATCATTGATTTGTGCATTTTTGACATGTAAAAAAGTCCCCTTGTTAGCTAGCGTAATTTTTTCTTCAGGTCATTTGTGGTCATCAGATGACCTCTCCACCTCCTGGTTAGTATGCAATAATATGGCCTTCATCAATCGCGTGGACTACTTTAATACTCCATACCATAAAACTAGCAAAAAGAGTCGGGTCACTAGAGGTCACCGGATGACCTTTCCACCTAGTGATCGGAATATTTTAACCAGGTCTTGAGCAATCACTGCGGATCATTTTAGTACTCTTGGCCACAGAGCCGGCAAAGATTAATCAGATCATTAGAGGTCCCCGACTGACCTTTCTACCTTTTCATTGACGTATTTGAACCACGTCTTCAGCAATCGCTATGGACCACTACAGTACTCTGTACCACGCAATTATGAAAACACTAGGCAGGTCATTAGAGGTCACTGGGTGATCTTTCTACCGAAGGGTTTGGACATGGTTCAGTTTTTAACACTTAAGACTTTTACTGTTGACAATATCTTTAGTAAACCAGATTATGCAAACTAAAATATGAGTCAGGTCGTTATTATGACGGGATTATCATGTGAACTTTTCACAAAAACATGATAATTCTTAACGGATTCTTGATCAATTCGTACGGACCGTTTACTCAAGACTGTTTAAATTGGTAATACCTACAAAGGTCAGGTCACTTAGGGTCATCTACCCCTTTTTGACGGGTTAGATTATTTGACCAAACGTTTACCGATCGGTTAAGACCGTTGTAAGGCTCAGCACTCTAAAAACTTTTAAATGCTGGTGAGGCCATTCGAGTTCACGAGATGGCCTTGTTCTAAAGTGAAGCTCCTTTCCCAAATTTGTGTTGCTGGATTACTTAAGCTTGTGTATTTTGAATTATTTCTGCAGTGTTTTGGAGAGTCACTTCAAGACTGCCTCCTCCACTTTTTGGAGCCTGGTAACTACGTGATCAAGAAGAAGCATTTTACCGATAAAGTATGAAAACAAAATTTAGAAAATATCCAGCTGTTCATTTTCTTTGGTAATGGTTTTGATATTTTTAATGCAGTAAATTTGTGTTACAAAAATTCAGATCGACACTCTGGTGAATCCCTTGAAGCAGTCCGTCCGCAGTGTTACTGACGTCGTTAAGAGCGTCCCCGACACTTTCATCAACACCGTGGATGGCTTCACGAAGATCTTTCATTCCAAAGCACCCGTCTCCGCGGGATTTATCGAAGCGAACAAAGTTGGCGCCTCAATCGATGAGGTGGTGCACCAAAAATCCGATGTCTCACCAATCGCTGAATTAGTTTCTGGCTTCAACATTTTCAACTTGATGTCATTTATTGTTGCAGGCTGATGACAACATCCCACTAAGAATCATTCTGCTCCTCATGGACGAAGTTTTTGATCTCAAATCCCGGAATCAGTGGCTCCGTCGCAGGATTGTCGCAATAATCCGTCAAGTCTTGAAGGTACCGAAATTCAAATTTATTAAGTTCCTGCAAGAAGTTATTCTACTATCTGTCAACTTTGAATTATTTTAAGTCTGGCATTCATTTATTGTTAGCTTTTTGGTAATGTTTTGATAATTTTGAGTTTTGTGGTAATTTTCTGAACATTTTGTAAATACATTATCGCTATTGATTTTTCAAATACTTTCTAGATAACGCTTTGGTAATTTTTAGATAATATTTAATAATTGTTTTAAATTTTGGATGATTCTTAGATAAATTTTTGAATGTTTTTACATGTTTAGTCATTTTATTAAATTTTGGATAATATTTAGATAGTTTTTTTGAATATTTTCACATATGTAGTCGTTTTATTAAATTTTGGATGATTGTTAGATAATTTTTTGAATGTTTTTTTACGTACTTAGTAACTTCATTAAATTTTTTGAATGTTTTTTACGTACTTAGTAACTTTATTAAATTTTTTGAATTTTTTGTTATTTTTTAATGTTTTTGGAATTTTTGGAATTTTTTGATAATTTTTAGAAAACTTTTTGCTGTGTTTGAAATTTTTTGACGTTGTTGATAATTTTTGGAATTTTTTAATACATTTTGAATTTTTTGATGTTTGATTTTTTTGATAGTTATTACATAAATTTGATACTTTTTTTAAATACTTTTCAAATTGTTTGAATATTTTCCTACCTTTTTTCGAATTTTTTGATAATTCTGTGAATTTTAAAATAGGCTATGCTTGGCGATACGATCAACCGTCGGATAGTGGACTACGTCGCATACCTCACCAGCCCTGTCAGAGTTTCGGGATACCTTCAGAACTTGCAGTAACTTTATATTCTATATCCTTCGATTCCATTGGCAACGTCGATGTGAGGCTCATAAATGATGAATACGCTCGTATGTGCTACACACCTCTGACTTGCATTGCGATCCCCGGGATTACCTTAACTTTCGTGTTCCGAAGGACGGAGTACATCAAAATTAGGGATTTCCCGCGGATCCGATGCAATGGCGAGATCGAGGAGCGTCTGAGAACAAGGATTTTCATTATTTTACGTAATATTGTCGTTGAATCCGTTAAAATTTTCTTTCTTCGAATTTTGAGGAACTCACTGTGGCCTGGCGGAAGTCGGATAGCGTACCGAATACCCCGGGATTCCGAGACAAAAATGAGGACTCGTTTTGCAGCTAAAATGGCCCTACTGGCGTCGTTATCGGGTAAGAATGTGAAAAACTCATTTATGGTAAACATTATTTGAGAATCAAAATTTTCGAATGTGATTTAAAATATTTTTGGTTACTGTTGGAACAGATGAACTGAAACACCTAATCGGGAGTGAAACGACTCGGCGGGGTTTGTTATGTGTATTTGATCTGTGCCAAAATCCAGTGTTGAACCGAAGATTTGTCCTCGTGCTCTTTGAAGGGATTCTGAAGACACTTTTCCCGGACAAGCCTTTCGGGACGATTATTCAGAGGCTCCATTACCGGTCGAATCGCGTGGGAAAGCATCGGCCATTTCTTATCCCGTCTGCTAACACTATGGCGGCCCCCGCGGCGTCTGCTGCCCCGTCGGCAGGACTTACTAGGTCCGCATCAGCTAATGCCACAGCCGGAGGAATCATGCCGCAGCTTAGTCCGCGCAATAGTAGGAAACGGAAGTGAATTTAATTGGGGCTCGCTGCATCAGTTCGCCATTGAGTGCACTCAGTAAGTCACTTTTGAAGGCTTTCAAATTAATTTCTAAGGATTATCTCAATACTATTGGAGTAGTTTGAATGATTTTTGCAAGATATTTCTTGCCATTTACAATGCTTTTTGGAAAGTTTTGTGGGTATTTTAAGTGATTTTTGTAAAATTTTCCCTGCATTTTAGTTATTTTTGCACGATTTTTTAGGCAATTTTAAATGATTTTCTCAAGGGTTCCTGGCAGTTCAATTATTTTAAAGATTATTTATTCAATTATTTTTGTAAGTTTTGTTAGGGGAAATTTTGAAGGTTTTTTTTGCCTTTTTTTTTGATTTTATCAAAGTTTTTCCGTCAATTTGTTTTTGTTTGGTTGTTTTTAATTTTTTACGTAAGGTTTTTGAGACTCTTCTAATTAATTTGTTCAAGCTTTTTTGTTTTTTTTTAATTTTTAAGTATTTTCCTACCTGTTTCAGGTTGAGCTTCTACGGGTGGAATGTAACCTGGAGACGACGCACTAATCCGAAATGATACAGTTGAGCTCTTTTGGTCTAGGAAATGTGGAGCATTCCTACACACTACGCGTACGCGGAATTTTGTACGATGGGGTCTTAAAAGTTTTTTGGTGGAACTTATTATTGTGATTGTCCTGCCGCACTCCTCACCCCCAAGTTTTTGAATGAGCCGCTGCCTAAAAGATGCTTCCCAAAAATCCCTTTGTAACTCACACTGTGCAAGTAATAATACATGTCCCGAGTCTTGTTGATGTTAACATCATTTTTGTCCTGCAGAACGTCCATAATCTGCTGTTATTTCAGGGCATGCAAATTATCCCCCGTATTTTGAAATAAAAGTGGAATAATTGAGACGGCTAATATCAATACAACCTAAGTTTCAAACAAGTGACATTGCAGTTGACATTGCGGAGCAATGAATGATAAGGGATTCAATCCTGCAGATGACGACCATGATAGCGGAAATACACGGCAATGTTTTATTCCTTGAGAGCACTTGTTCGTAAAATCTTACACTACAGACAGTCCTCCGTACACAAAATAGTTATTTAATATTACAAAATAAACAGACCATCTGGATGGCTGAAGGCTATACTTTTACAGGTGGAAATAGAATTGTGCTTGAAACAACAGTAGCAACAAACTCAACAGTCCACCGACCGAAACATGGTGCGAGCAAACACTAAATTTATACGAAAAATAAGTTCACTGCAGAAAACTTTTGTAACAAATATGATAGATTATCCAACGAAAATTCAAACTCCCGTTTTACATTCAAAAGTGTGACCATGGTTTCGAATTTGTCCAGACAAATACTTGTGACACCTGCATTCCTAAGGCAGTCGCACTAGGCACCCTTGAGCTTGGGATTCCGGAGCCACTCCTCCCGCTCATTCCCGCGGGAATCAACAATTTTAACTTTTTTCCCAATCGGCAACGGCATCGGGTTTCTCCTCGACCTCCCCCTGCCCCGCTTCGGAGAAGTTGGTGGAGTTTTCTTCGTTGCTGGTGCTGGTGGTGGCGGTGGCGACGGCGGTGGCGGAGTAGTTTCAGGCTCTTCAACACTCCCCTCATTCTCTTCATTGCCAGTATCCACCTCGGGTTCAGTATCTTCAGCTGTAGAACTTTGAGAAGTCTCTACCGCCTCGGGTTCCTCCGCCCTGAAATTTATTTCAGATATTAACGTAAATATTATATCATGTTATTTTGTCGTGGCAATTAAAAGGATTTCAAATGAAATTACTCTGGCGGAGATTTCGCGGGAGATGGACCCCGGAGTCGCGCCGTTGACGGGGTAGTTGGAGCGAGACGCTGTTGTCGAAGTCGGGCAGCGGGTATGGGCGCGGGTCGTCGTGGAACGAGACTTTCTGTGGCCCCTGAGCGAACGGATGAGGCTTCAGAAGTCAAACTCATCTCTTCCAAATGAGCTTCGCGCTTATGGTCCGCAAAGAGCTTCTTGTCCATGTAAACTTTCCCGCAGTATTTACACTTGAACTTGGAGCCCTTGGCGGCGGAACCTCGGGTGGAGCGACCGGTCATGATAATGATGATTGCTGGAAAATTCGATTAAAAAATACCATATAACATAATTTATAACAAAACTTGTCATAAATTCAACAGAAACACAAAATAAAACCCTGATTAAACAAATACACCCAAAAATTAAAAAAAGGAATTATACATACACCTAAAAATTCAACAAAAATACACTAAAATTCGATTTTAACCAAAACACAAAAAACAGACACTTTTGTGTTGTACCAAAGAACTCACATAGAAAGGCATTGAAACTAAACTAAATATTCACCTGGTTGCAGTAAACTAAAAGCCTTTTCAGATTTGCGGGAACGACGACGAGTTTAACGAGTATTTAATTCAAACCCTCTTGCATTTACAACTACTCGATCCTTTGTACACTATTGCTTCTCCGCAAGAGCTCAACGGAGGATTGACAATAGTTATTGCTATTACTACAATTGGATTTGAACAGCACATTTTACATAATGTCAAACTGCTCTCGTGGTGATTGGCCAGGACTACGGCGTCCCATAAAACCCTATTTTGTCATTATATTGTCACCAAGCGTAATAATATAAACAGCCGAGCAAATACGTCGCGTAAGTAACAAGTGACGATCTAGCAATTAAAATATTACATTAACCCCCTTATTCTAATTGATTTCCAATACTATAGGATTGAGAGCAATCATGCATGGACCCAGTACAACTTCGCATGGAGAATTTGCCGTTCGAATAATACTAATTTCGAGTAAAAATAATAAATTGTAACGGCATTACAAATGCCAATGAAATTTCTCGTAATTCTGGGCCACTCAATTAAGCGTGAATGTACATGCCTCCAAAACGTGTACACGTGGTAGATTTTCCTGAGGGTAAAATTTAAACGTGACCAAGTTCCCGCCAAGTCAATATGAAACTAAGGGGCAAGATTTAAGTCAACTCATCACGAGCAATGTTGCATGTTCCACCGTAGTAGACATTTACAGACCTCAAATTCAGTTCATTTGGTATTTTGGGTGTCATTCTCAAGCAGAGAATGGAAGAAGGATTCAATAATAATTGTGGAGGAAAATTTATCTTCATTTAATTTGTTTAAATTTGCCTAAAAACCGCTCCAACTATTGAGTACCCTTCAGGATCAGGTTGAATATGGAGAATGTTTACGAGAACGTGCGGAAGGAGATCAGCTCGGATCAAGTTAAAGGTAGTAAATTGGAGATTTCATGACAGTTCGGTCCAAATCCGGTCCTTTTAAGTTTGAATTTGAAATTGACGTTTGGGGGGATATTTCTAATCAGTCTAATTTTGTCATTTCTAATAAGTTATTTACCGTGTTTTCAGAATGCCTCCAAACGATGTTGGCCACACTAACGTCGCCAGAGTTCACACGGAAAGTGAGCCAAGTCAAGTCAGAGTCGAATAATGATATGATTTACCTTATGCGCGTCCTTTTCCCAATGGTCGTGGAAATCCAGACGCAAGTCGTCGCATCAATCGGTCTTCCTTCAACACGGGATGGTAAGTTACTGACCCCGCAGTTCTGAGGCGAAAATTTGTAGACGTCTTGGAATTTCTAAGTGCTGATTTCTATTCATTTACTTTTTCATTTGCATTCTTATCTCGGATTGACTCAGTAGAATGAGTGAAATACTTTTCAAACTTATACAGGACTGAAGGAATTCCTCATCCGTGCTAACCAGTTGTCTCAAGAAGACGATGAAATCAAAGTTCTTTTCCTGGACATAAAGAATATTTACTTACCCAACTCCGTTTACATGTAATGACGATATTGTCCGTTTTTGTTCAACTTGTAGTGTACGTTAGACCCGCAGTTAAATACGGAGCTTTAATCGCTTTTTTAGTATGTGAACACACAAAAAGAGTATATTTTCTACTTTTTTATTTTCAAAT
>WJFA01001525.1:0-20839 GCA_009870155.1 Pseudobourletiella spinata | reverse complement strand
GACTACATAATGCTGACTACTTCGTGCTGACTACTTTTTACTGACTACAACGTTTGGCAACACTGACGTGGTAGTCAGCATAGTAGTCAGCATCCTCACACCGCAGCCTTACTCCAACCGTGTCCTCCTATTACTCCGTCACACCAATCACCTGGGCGCATCGCATACAAAAGAGCGTGCTTACCAGGGATGTACACAGTTCTATGTAGCGAGGAAATATCTTTGCATTCTTAAACCCAAACGACCAGTTTATATGGTTCTGTTTGGTAGCTGTCTGCGCCATCTTGTATGCCCTTCACGTGTACGGAATTTCATACAGGGTTATTTCAAATGAAAACGACATGGTTTGTGCACTATTGTGACGGATTTTCGAATATTTCCCAAAATAAGACTGTATCATAGTGTAATTGACATTCCACACAGTAGTTCCGGTGACCGTTCATTCTGGCGGGAAATATGAAATGTTTTAGTTTAGTAGTTATGTTTTAGTGCGACGAGGAAAAACGCATAATTCACGCCTCAACCGATTTGAGTCAAATTGGTTTTAAAAGATGCAATTTAAAATTGTCTAGGGTTTTTTTCAGGGTTTTGTCAAGCATGTCATGGTTTTCTCAAAATTTCAAACCAAAGATTGGAAAATTTCTAAATGAAATTCGTGTTAATTCAGAATTTCCAAATTGATTAACTTCCTTTGAAAATTATGACAGAAGTATGTCATTTACACCAAAAACCTGAACGATGATCCTAGAGAATTTAATTCTCCATCTATTGAAACCGACATGACTCAAATCGTTCCATGGATCAGCGAGTTATCCACTATTCGCCGCAGTACTATAAATGAGAAGTACGAGCGCTTCCATAGTCCCTCAGCGAAAAGTGCATAACTCACAGAAAATGACATTTTTCTTATGGATTTTAACATGGAATTTTTTGTATTTCAATGATTTCCTTTGCACAATTTCAAGAGATCATGACATGTAGTGTCGGCTCAAGCAAAATAATACTTTTTTTGGAAAATATTAAAAATTGCATGGAAATTGTGTAAACAAAGCAATTTTGCATCCTTATTACAATATTATAGGTACGGAATTCAGCGTTGTACATTCTCATTTGTGGCTACTAAATAATCGAGAAGGAGCTGTATTTACTGTTTACTGTTGATGTTGTTGCACAATAAGAGGAAATGGAACCAAACCCTCGGCTGATTAATTGTGATCTAGGAAAAGCTTAGAAAATTTAAGTTGAAACTCCAGTGGTACCTGTCAAGTTAACTTTCACTGCGATTCCCAATGATTTTCGCTCATCACGATTGCTCCCTTGCGTGTCTGTTATCACCAAATTCACAGTAATTCGACGATTGTCACATAGCTATAATTAGCGTATCTGATCAGGTTCGCCTTACTGATCTTACTTAGCTCTTCCGACTGGATGGCATCCACGAACCATGACACCAGATGCGCTGGCTTCCGACATTGCAGTAGCGGTACGTTTCGGTACATTACTTTCCCCAGTAACGTCATGTTGAAGTTACTCCTTACTTTTATAAGCTCACTTCTGCATATTTCAATTCCGGGCTAAATTCTCCATAAGTTCATTATCGTATACCCAGATTATGATTACTAATGAATGGATATAGGTCTTTACTGATTTAGCATTTTATTAAGTACGATACGATTTGTTAGTCAGGGAAATTCTCGTAGAATTAGGGCAATGAACCATAGAATCCAATGCACAGGGACGTCATTGGGTGCAAAAAATGAGGAATGAAGTGACAACTAAAAGTAACTCGAATGGTATATGAAACGCAATATTTAAGGGATCTCATAGTTCCTGCTAAGTGCTACTCTCCATACACATGCTTGTCCATGTAAATATTCCTCTGTCAGTGTGGCACGTCCTCTATCTCTCTGAATATTTGATGCCAATGAAATACATATATTTTGTATTCACATTCCCTCTTGCGTGGTGGAGGTCGATCGCATAGTTTACGGTGAACTCTGTACTATTGCGGACAAAAATCATTTAAAATTTTATTTAACGGACCAAGTTAGTCAGTGACTCGAGAACAGATTGAGGCGCCACAGAAGTATATAGGCAGTCAGAAAAGTTTACAACAGTGTTAGTTTATATTTTTATTACTTAGAAATGTCACACGGTCAGCAGTGCGCGACTTTCATTTTTGTCTGCTCAATTGCCTTGGCCTTGGGACTTCCAATTATTCCAGAACATTTGTACCGTCCAGGTATCAAGCATAATTTTACCTTGGTCAACACTGTACTAAATGCCCAGCATCTTATAACTTCTAGAATATCTTCAACTCTGTGAACATTTTTAATTTTTAGAACACGCAACAAAACAGCATCAAGATATTGGGAATCATCATCAGGAACATTATGGACATTCTCCATATGATTCTCATGATCTAACTAGTAATGGGCTTCCCGTCCCAGATCACTTGTGGAACGGTCAGTCTCAGACGCGGCAATTCCGAGTGCCGAAGGAGTCAAGGAACAATCATGTTGTTGGTAATTTGCATAACCAACACCGTCCAAACTTTCCTCAAAAGTTCCCTATACGGCGTTCAGTGAGCGACGAGGTCCATCAGAATCATTACAACGAGCTAAATCATGGACAACATCCCCATTTTCCTCACGAAATCCCCCGTTATGAACAAACGCGACCCATGGAGCAGTATGCTCCCCGCCGAGGACCCGTTCATCAAGGTGACTTCCGTAACCATTTAACATCAGAACCGGACTCGTTAGCATGGCAATCGAAAGGTACGCCTATATGCATGATCTATCATTCACATTTTCTAACTATTCTAGCTCTGTAATGTCACAATTGACTCCTATTCAGACCCAAATCAGCCGCCGTGCAGAGGACCGAACTGCCAGCACCGCGATCGGCACCCACAACATGTGCACATGGACATTTTGCCAAATCCTGCCCCGTCAATTCCCCAAGAACTTCCTCAGTCCAAGCCAGTAAATCTGCACCACGAACCTTTATTTCCTGTCCCTCATAGGCCGTTCAATGACGAACCGCCTCAGCATTCACAACAGCAGCTGAACCACCTTGAACGTCAAAATATTTTCGGACCAAGCAAAACTTCTCAAGCCGGAACACTAGAGAGGGGACCGCAAATTAGGGAATCAACTGACAATGACAAGCCAAAATCTAAGGGGTTACTTGGGGGTGCAATTAAAGGAAATGAGCACAAGTCCAAAGCTGAGGATTTAACCTATGTTTGCTGTACAAAGACAAAAGAGGGCCGTGATAGTCCGAGCAATAATCTGATAGTAGTAGAACTCGATTACAGCGACGCCATTGATACACTGGAGACAAAACTAGAGACGTGTGAATAATTTATGTTCGTCCGTAATTCGACGGTAGTATTATAAGAACGTGTACGGAAACAATTCAATAAATTTTTGAGCTCCACTCCATTTTCTGTCAAGAGCAAGGCAGATTATTAACATGTCTTTGTTTTCCATCGCAACGCAACTGTCAAATGCAAGCAAAACTTGCGCACACATCTGGACCACTAGAACTCTATAACTGCTGTGGGGCATGCGAAGTTCTCCTGTTGTAGCGTGTTGTATATAATTCCCGGTGGAGTCCTGAACAAGTAGCCTGCTGAAAAATACAGAAGGGCTACGAGAAATGAGGATGTTGATGTTGCCTCCGAACAAAAGTTGTCCGCGTACAACTTCTGGCGTTGGATGCATAAGGATTAATCGACCACGAATAAATTATTTAGAAGGGTGATTGCACCGTCATTTTTTGCTCCTTCCCCATAGTGGACCGAGGAACATCTGCCACAGGCAGTTACAAGGGAATTCGCGTCCCTCACGTAGCGAACAAGATATGGCCCGAGCGGCTCTCTTTGTCCCTTCCAAGCGATGCACTCGGGCAGGTATCACTGGCCGAGCCAGTATTTTATGTTCCCACAGGCTCCTGACTCCTGTGTTAGCATTGTTACTAAACGCGGGATATTTGTACTGGATTCAGTTGTCTTATAATTTTAACAGTTTGTTTAGTTTTCGCACATCTGTTCATTACTAAAATTGCTCAGTGGGGTGTGGTGCAGGAAGTTACAGGGTTCCAAATTCATCGGTACATTATGCATTCTTTCTAGCGCTCAGCTCTGTGCGAACTCTTAATTCATTGAACATATCAATTCCGATAAATTTACCCAGTTTTGTGTTGACTTGTTGGACGCTTACCCACCGCTGCCAACACTACGAGGGAATCTTTTACTGCATACGTACAAAATAATTTCCTAAAGTGATCACTGCTGCATTTTTAACGGTACTGAAACCATGACTTCATCCTCAATCATTAGCACTTGTTAGTAACTTGGTCCGAAAAACAGTAGGCGTGTACAATACCAATTCGGAAAGATGTGGATTTTGATGATAGAATCCATGGAATTAGAATTTGAATGAGTCTTTTGAAAAATATGAATTACTCAGTGCTCAGTGCACCTTAGGCTGAATGATGTGAACGGGGAAGGGAACAGTTTTTTTAAGCTCATGTTATAAAGAAATTTAGCCAAGTAGCTATAGCAAAAACGCTGTCGCACTCACAGGTTATGGTATCAATTTTACGGAGAATATTTGGGATTTTTGCAGGAAAGGACTTCAACGCCAGTGGTCGTCTAATCATTGTCCCTCTAT
This sequence comes from Pseudobourletiella spinata, assembly GCA_009870155.1. Taxonomy (NCBI): domain Eukaryota; kingdom Metazoa; phylum Arthropoda; class Collembola; order Symphypleona; family Bourletiellidae; genus Pseudobourletiella; species Pseudobourletiella spinata. The sequence continues at coordinate 16,157 of WJFA01001525.1, read as the reverse complement.
AATTGGGGACATTTTATGATGCCAACATCGCTGCTGACGGGATTGCATTAGCCACGAATGCTGGAATGACAACTAGGTCACACCATGTAATTTTTGCCACAGGCTGTGCCATTTTTGTGGTCATCACCCTCCTTTTTCTGTTGCAAAAGACACACTTGCAACTTCAAGATGTTCAGATGAGATTTCTTCAGTCACAGAGCAGGCTAAAAAGTGTGTCAAGTCAATTTGACTGTAAGTTTATTTTATTTTTTATGCTTGCGTTGATTACTTTCACGAAGTAGCATGGAAATAAGAACATTAGTTTATCCCTCTATAGCTTTGTTTGAGTACAAGGAAAGGCTGGAGAAGTCCTTAATCAATTTGAAAAATGAGAAGACATCACTGCTACAAATTGATGATTCCGCTCGAGAAGACTTATCGGTTGTGAAATCCAACTGTGATCGCCAAATTAAGTTTCTGCAGGTCAGTAATAATTGATTTCTAAATCAAATATTGGGCGCAGATGCCAACCAAACTTTTCTATATCAACTAGCTGACAGCTGGAGCATGCCAAAAATCTTGCCAAAAAACATTATGCCGAAACAATTCAGTGTGTATGCATCAAGGCTTTAGATTGTCGGCACAATCTCAGAGTATTGTAACTTGTAATGTCTCGTTAGGGTAAGGCTATTCAAGTGTCTGGAACTGGAGATATGAAAGTGAGAGTTCTTCGGTCGGTCCGAGGAATCTTGCTAAAAGCATGAGAATGCAAGCTGATTCTTGGGGTTCGGTTTGCATGGAAAATCCACGAATTTAAAAATTCAAGCTGTAGGAAGTTCATTAACTTCGTGTAGGTGCAATTGTTTTTATGACAATATTAACAATTATTTCGAGATAATACTAAACGATGTGAAACTATAATGTATATATTGAATGAATTTACATTCAATACATTAATAATTTTTTTGTTTAAATCCCGTAGGAAGCCTTGGATGATTGCCGAAACAGTGACTCACCGAAGATGATGTACACTGATATGGGTCCAAAATCCAAAGGAGCTGACGTAGCTGAGCCTGTGCTTGAGTCATTGGTATTGCAAAAACCGAATCTAACTGTGGTGTCTTCTTCAGTGCAATCATTGAAAACATCTACCCGTCTCGGCCCAAATAAACTCCATGGTCATGACCCCAAAGATAATGAGGCTGTCCTATCACCTATAGCTCACGTTCCACCACACCCCGGACAACCCTCTGGAAATCCTAACGAAGACACGGCAGGAAATGTACTGATATAACATGACAACGACAGTCTGTCCTCTGTCGTAGACAGAGTATTATAGTATTATATGATGATAATATGAAGGCAACGAAATTTTTTACTTTTACGCTAGCCGTGCCTTACGAAAGAAACAAACTATTTAATTTGTATGACTCGCGTTGTGGAACCATAAAATTTTTGCGCCCGGATATATTGGGGTAACAGGAAACTGGACGATATGATATAAATTATGCGTAATATACTGTTTATATTTCAAGTAATCGTTTTTACAATAATTCGTGCTGGTGCGAGCTAGCCATGTTATTTAAAGCTAACTAAATTCCACACAACGAAAATGCAAAAGAAAAGGCTCCTTTTCTCTGTATAAGACCAGTACAAAGTATGAATAACACATAAATAAATTCCATTATATAACTTTATTAATTTTCTATGTCGTTGCTTGCTATTCTAAATCAGTCAAGTTGAAATCTGCTTAGCATCACGAGCCTTTACAACTTGGTTACTAATTAGCAAGAACATGATTAAAACAGGTAGGTGTATTAGGCTATAGCGGAATAGTTTCCTCGATGACTTCGCGTCCGGCTCTTTGAAGAATTTCCACGCTGAAAGAAAGAATTACATTACGGGATTAGAATTATATTTGTAACATAAAAGCCATTTAATGTCAAAAGCTGCAAACATTTAAGTTTTCGCAAAAATTGTTATTCAAAATAGTGTTTCATGTTTCACTTACATAAATAGCACAGGTAGCCATTCAGGAGCCCTGAATCGATTACGAAAGTCCATTCACTCGCACCTACAAGGGGACTTCCAGCACAAATTGCAGTTAGCAAGACGCTGTACCTCAGAGTCGTGTGTCGGCAAAGCCGTGGACTTTCGAAGCACATCATCTTATATCCTGCTCGATCATAATCCTTCCTCAGGTTCCAGCTAAGTGCATTAAAGTGAGGAAATTGCCAACAATACAGAATTCCACTAAGTACTGCGGCCTTGACATCCAGGTAGCCCAACGCACCACTGCAACCAATAAGAGGAGGCAATGCCCCCACTACTGATCCCACCCACGTATTAGCCATGTGCTTTCTCTTCATCGGTGTGTAGACACCCGCATAGAGAAGTAAATTAGCAAGGCCCACAGCTGCACACAATTCATTAACGGAATACAGCATTGATACTCCGACTAGTCCCGAAATTATTCCGAAGGTCATAGCATGTCCTGTGGTCGCCAACTTTTGCACAAGCACACGATTTTTAGTCCGATCCATCTGTCCATCAAATTCGACTTCAAGTATCTGATTAAATGTATGGGCTGATGCTGAAGTTAGAAACGTTCCAAGCGATATCCACACAAGGTCAGGTCCATATCCGTTGGTACACAATGTATACCCGGCTGCTGAGGTGAATACTACGAAAGTTGTTAGCCTGAATTTTGCGAGTTTTAAATAAATAGACAACGGGGACAGAGCAGGTCTATACAACTGAGCTAAAATCTTCGGATCTATTGCATTCTGCAGCTGAAGTGGGGGTGGAGGTTCATACAACTCTTCGGGATTTACTGCAGCAGCTCCTAAGTTTCCAATCTGGGGCAAGACGATTCCAATCTTGGTGTCCTTCTCCGGGATAATCGATACCTTAACGCTCTTCGGTTCTGAAACCAAGGGTCCATCATAACTGTGTTCGCTTTCTGCTGCCGCAGCTTTAGTAGCGACGGCGGTCTGATTACTTCCAAAGCGGTACCCGACTCTGCCACTGATGGGATTTCTCAAATCGGTGGCAAAGATGCGAGAGCAGTTTTTTGTAACTGATCTGAAGAATCTTCTGCTGTGTAGCTTCCCTCTAATGACCAGCGATTTGGAACATAGTTGACCTTGCAGCTGGCTAAAACACTGAAATAATGTAACGAGAAAACGGAAATCAAATATTTATATTCTTACGTAGAATTTCTTGTTTAGAATGCAGAGGCCAACGCCTACACAAACTAGCGTTACAACAATAAATTAATTGGATTGAACTCACCCTCCGGTTTATTACGTTGTTTCCAAATCCGAGGCTGATGCGAATCATGACTGGTAATGGACGTTGTTATAAGCTCACAGGGTTCAAAGTTCGCCCTTCAGCCTTTTTACCATTTTTATATTGATTATCCCCAGAACACCCTAATTACACTTGTTTTTGAATGTTTACTTGGGCTCAATTTTGAACCCATTCGTGTCGCATCTAGTGAATTCACGGTCGTAAACTTTTGAATTCTAAAACCGCACTTGCCTCACGTGACTATTTACGTCACAGTACCACCAAATATGACTGGACAGGACGTCCTCCGTGTACAATCTTCGGTCCAAATTCGAAAACCACGGAAGAGGTTTCTTTGCAAACTTCACCGTTGCTTTTGAAAAGGAATATTTCAGCCGTAAAACCATTTAACATCATGTCAGTTCAAGGTGCAATACCATCAGGACCAGAAGAACTACCCCTGGAACTATTACATGGGGAACTCGTATGCTCTGGAGTTTTGCTTAGTAAAGATCAAGATGTTGTAAGTTCGATAGCGAAGTGATTTCGTTGCCTATTCCCTCAGATATTTTATTTCTTCATCTACAATAATTTTGAAGATATTGAAATATAATTCATATCTTGAATTTTACAGAATGAATTGCTGTCCAAGTTGGAGTTTATCGGATTTAATACGGGCTACCGGCTAATAGAAAGGTTGACTATAAAATTCATGGACAAAGTATTCATTCAGATGTAATAAATTTTCCTTGTTTAAATATGAAATGGTGATAACAGGGATTGCATTTTGTTATTGCAGATTATTAAAAGAGTCACCTCGGTTCAAGGATGAGCTGGAAACGATCAAGTTTATCTGCAAGGATTTTTGGACTGCTATTTACAAGAAACAAATTGATAACCTAAGAACAAACCATCAGGGCACTTATGTCCTGCAGGACAACTCTTTCAAATTCTTATCTCGCATATCAGCAACGAAACAGTATTTAGAACATGGACCTAAAGTAAGTATAGTATAGTAACTTTGCGTACAAGCACCCTGTAAATGTACTGTTGGGCGTAATGCAAAGCCATGATTGTTGACATCCGGTAAATAATTTTTGCTTGTTCTAAAGTTCCTAGCGTACACATGTGGAATGGTTAGAGGTGCTCTAGCAAATCTCGGGATAGCCTCTGTCGTTATTGCTGAAGTGACCACGATGCCAACCTGCAGATTTCACATCACCATAACAAGATCAGCATGACTCATTATTAACAAGATTTTTATGCAGCGCATTTTCTTAATCGTAAGAGCCAGTTCTCGGCTTCATGTTAAACTATTGTAATTTTCGTTGCATATTACTGCTTTTACTTACGATTTTGCGCCTGGGCATGTTTTAATGTCATTCCAAAGTTATTCCAGTACAATAAAAACTTGTATTATGTCTTCGATGCCCATTATTCATGTATAAATGCAAATAGCTTGAATTTTGGGAAGTATAAGGTGAGCATTTTGTAAAATGTTATCAAATCAACGTGTCTTCTTGTAAGTGCTGTGAAGCACTGCCTTCAGATGTGGAATCACAATATTTCAGAAACCTAATATCATAGGATTTGAGAGACCTGCAGTGCAGGACACTGAATAGCTCTATAGTTGTTCAATTAATTGCATCTGTCTATTTATAGTGTTGTCACGTGAACCTTAATAGCAAAATATTTTTTCAGGCAGTCAAAGCATTTCTCCTATTCTTATCAGGAACTAAGGAATGTGAATGTTAGCCGTTGCCTTTTATTCTGGTTCAGGCACCAGCCCCTAACCTTGAAACTGATAAGCACTATTCTCGGCATACAGTTCCAGTTCCAATCATCATGTTCGGGTTCATAACAGTTAAGGTTTTTCAGCTTGTTCGCAAGATTGAAGGATGAGTTAGCTCATTAGTATATTAAGTTGAAATTTATAAAGAAATTTCATTCCAAATGTTCTTAGTATAATGCAGCACATCTTTCCACGGCAAGGTGTCTACTGCTCGATCCCGGCAGAATACCGTCTATTTTGTGACTACGACGTGTATAAAATCATCAGTGTGCAAGACGGCACTGTAAGTTGTGTTTAAATTTCTTTAAGATGTTCACAAAGATTTCATAATTTTTTAGCTGGACTCATAATATCTACTTCAAATTTCTGCGGACGCTCTCCGAGTTCGAATTTTTCAACTAGGACTGCGGTGAAGTGCAACTTTAACACTGTAAAAAACCCCTACTTTGAATTCTAACATGAAGGTGACCACTGAATACCCAAAATTACTTAAACTCTAAACAGGTTCTAGACTTGAAAGGGGGTGACGTACGAAATGGAGCTCAAGTGATAACTTACAGCCCCCACGGTGGCTTGAACCAGACTTGGAGAGCGACTATGAAGGGTAATGCAGTCCATTAAATATTTAGTTACAAAATACACCCAGTTTATGTTTTGCTTGCTACGCAGTTATACGATACCCCGGATTTATCTGCGAAGGATGGGTAATATCTTGTGTGGTTCAACTTCCAGTGGGAAGGACATTTCGTGTGTTGGACCAGCATATTGCTATGGGAGTCGTTCAAAATTATGTAACGAAACGCAAAACTTATTTTAAGTAGTACGACGCGACTGCTATTGCAGAAGACAAAAAAGCCAACACTTAAACATAAGTTTTTGCACAGGACTTTGTAGACTCACTCAACCAAATGTGGTATCTGGACCCAGTTTCTGAGGGCACGTTTGTTATAAGAAGCGTAACAAATCACAAGTGCATGGAAAACACCGGGTAAGCATATCCGAATACGAATCAAAAAAATTCTTCAACTTTGGCCCATTACGCTCGTTCTTAATTATATTTACTACTTGTGCGCTGCGCAGCTTCGGACAGCAGGTGCGGATGGTTGCTGTGGAGAATAGTCAAGTTCAACCGAAGCACTTGTGGAAAATCCATTCATTGTGGAGACGACACTACTAGGAATTAATTAAGTTACGATACAGATGCTAATTTAATCTGAAATTGATAAAAAATTGAATGGGCATAAATAAATTGGGTATGGCAGCGGGTCAAGAAAAAAAATCAGGGAAAAGTTCAAAACACGTTGTCAGTTGAAATCATGCAATTTAATCGATGCACCTTTCCTTAAAACAAAACGAGGCGTAAGAAAAGGGAAAACTGATTTTGATACAACCGCGCATATCATTTTGATAAATTCTACTGATACCCTTTCATGCATAGTTGTTCATCAAACTAGTACGATAATGCAATAAGTGTTCATCTATGGGCTTCAATCACTGCGTTCAATAGAAATTTAACATTAATTCACCCTAATTCCAGTGACTTGAGCTGAAACAACATTTATCACAATGAAGCAGTCAGGAATGAAGTTCCTTCGCAAAGAATTATTTTCGCGTAATTTCCGACGATTTGTGAGTCTCTCCGATTTCGCGGTGAAATTCTGCAAAGCAACCACGGCAGAATTCATCACCATCGCATTCTTTGCACAGAAGTAAAGCCTTGCCGTCACAAATGCGGCACATTGGCTGTAAACCAAAACATGAACCGGTGAATAATTGGATGATATAACTTGATGTACAAATTGTATGTACAGACAACTCACACTGTCTTCATCCCCCGAAGAATCGGCAACATCGATCTCTGCGTCTTCCTCTGGAGACATCCCAATTGCTTTTTCAAGCTCGACTTCCTTCTGGAACTGCATATGTTTAATAAATTTATTCATATGCATTACATTCACAGTTGTAGCCTGATAAATATTTTAAAGGATTTATCATAAAAAGAGTCCAGACAGTATACCCTTTCAATTATTTGCTTAACTTCTTCCTCCTCAGTAAGAACTTGGTGACTTCTAGAAAAAAGAGGCTAAAATGCAACTTTTGTCAACCACTTCATCAATGTCCCATGAGATAACAACTTCAGATGCTTACACAGGATCAATATGCATTGCTTCCGTTTGAGTACATGGTTCAGTAATTTTTTGAGACGTTAATGGTCCACGAAGTCTGCCCAAGCGCTCTTCTAGGTCAGCTGTGAGACTATCGTCATATCTCCTATCAAGAGATGCTTCGTTAGCAAGTCTTGATACTAAGTCTTCCTCAGTTTCCGGTTTCTTCGAAACAAGAAGAGAATTGATTCTTGAAGCAGAGTCGGAACTACTAGCACTATCCCCTTTAGAATATAATTCCAAAACATTAATAAGGTTACACATGTACACCGGTAACAGGTGATGAGAACAGCTTAATTCGTCATTAACATTTCATGGAAACAAATTCCTTGAACAAAAACTGACAAGCAAGGGATACGACTCAATATACCTCTAAGGTGTGCAAGTCTTAAAGCAATGTCTTCCGCAGGATCTTCGGATTGTCTCCTTTTTTTCCTTTCATTTCGCAGATTCGCCAACCTATCGACCAGTACTTGATCCTCTGGAGTAAGACCAATTCGTAAACTATCTATATCCTCCTGGGACTCTTTTGAGTACACTACGATGGGAGGCTTCGCAGGATTTTCCAATGATTGCAACCTAAAGTAATAATTAAAATATATGAGATGAAAGGGTATGGACTGACATTATTATTCCATAAAACACCAATTCATCCCAAGGACACTGTAAAACCATCACCTCGTGATTCGTAGACTCGTTGGAACTAGCAAATTAAAGGAATAATGAACTGACTCCCAGTGAGGAAGCCAACACATACCTATGCATTGCTTTGATGACCTGTGTAGTCTCACTGAAACTCAGCTGCCGGTTCATCTTCTTATTTCCACCGTCTGAATTTGAATTGACCATTTCGTTACACTGTCTACACACCAAAAGAGTGGAATTTTCCTTTTCACTCTTGGGAATTTTATACTTTAAGCACTTTTTACAGAAAGCAAATCCACACTTAGGGCACCCGCGCTGAAAAACAACAAAATTTCAGTTACAAAAATAAAATCGCAATAGCTCTCAAACCACTTCCTCCGTCCTATCTATTATCTATACTACTGTTAGATCGATCGTGTATCACCTCTGTTCCTCTTCCTTCTTTCCACCAATCACTTTCAGTAATTCGTCTTTGACAACATTCATTATGTATGAGAACATTTTAACTACAACACCCCACCCCGCATGAGCTCATGAGCGTATCCACATTCAACATTTAACACTATGCCCAGGACAGTGAGAAGAAGAAACCTTACCTCCCGGTTCAGAAAACCAAAGGCCGCGGAGCAACCGTGACAGGACATTTTCGTGGGACCCGAATCTTGATGAATATCTATACTAATGAATTATTCTAACTATAAACTACAATTCTTACATGTGACTGCGACCGACGCTACCAAACCGTAAATACTTCCACACTAATTAGTTTCGTATCCTGTAATTTTCAATCCCAGGTAGACGAAACCAGATTCAATTTTTTTCACAACAAAACTGACGGATGCATCCAACTCGCAGCACTGAGCCGGAACAATAGTGAATTATTATACTACCTTTCGCTTTCTTTTCTAGCTTAAATAAAACAATGACAACTTTTAAGATAAGAATCACCCTAATCACCTATTTCCCTAGTTACTTTCACCTATGCATTTACCAACTTTTCCAGTTTAATTGGAGCAATAACTGATTAAAATTGTTCGCAGATTGCGATAAACCCGCAGCTAAAGGTATCAGTTCGTGAACTGTGTAGTTATTCCAGCCTATGTGCATGACTCACACTCATGAAATTCCACTTTTTCTCCTCTAGTCCGTAGGCTAAAATTATAGAATTTGCCGAGGCTCAACTTTTGTAATTTTCCTGTTCTGGTCTTCGTAATTCCGATGACTCAGGACCGTGTAGAGGAACGGTACCTGTAGCAAAAGATGTATCCTCAACCGATGGCAGTGGAAAGGGCCAACATGCAACCCTTCGTTAGCGGCTCTTGTTTACATTCACTGGTTGGCATGTGTATATTGTATACCTTTCGAAGTGTGTAGGCACTCACTTGTGTGTGCAGGGGTCTGGCTGAGTGTGGTATCTCTATGTTTGTGTGTATGCATTTGTGTGCGTTTACGTGTGCGCTTGTGTGTGTGCATGCTTGTGTATGATTGTGTGTGTGTGCATGAATGTTGCTCATATCTGTACGTGTGTGTACGATAGTACGTTTGTGCACTTGTATGTGTGCATGCGTGTGTATGTGAATGTGTAGGTGCGCCAAGAGCCAAGACAGTAAACACGTATTGTGTATGTGTGTACATACACACGTCTGCATGAGCGCAGGAAGCCTTGACTCACACAACGGCCTGCGATTCCCCTGAGGGACTTGCATATGATCTTACTATAGCCCTCGCTTTCATACCTCTTTTTGCCTACTCTCTATATGCTTTTGAAGCCCGAAGGAAGTGGTCTGGGCCTCGCATTGGCAGTAGTAGTCCAGTGCAAAGGAAGTTAAAGAGCCCGATAAATCCATTTACGAGCAGTCTTGGTGTTGATGTGAGCCGTGCTGGTGGTGGAAGTGCGGCGGTGGTAGTGGACTCGTGTCGCACTCTTGCACGACTACTTAAGTAGAATCCTGATTAGATCATTTTAATTCATTCGTTGTCTATCTGTCAGCCCCTCGCATCACTTTACTTCCTCCTCCGTTCACTATCACCATCAAACATGACGATGGAATCAACGGCCGAGCTCAAGTTCGAGGCTCCCTTAGCCCAGTTCGAGCCGGAGGAGGACTTTGTGGCGGACCTCCAGTCCTTGTGCGGTGACTTAAAGAATGGGAAAAAGGGTCTGGAGTCCCTCAAAAAGTGTTTGGACGAGGAGAATAATGATGTAGTAGTCGTGGAGACGGACAGTAACTTCATGGAGACTTTCTCAGGCTCCCTCGAAGATCTCGTCAACACGTTCGACGAGAAAATTACCAAGTGTTTCTGCAACTATGACGAGACGACGGAAAAATTAGCACCTGTACAAATGCGATCTCAAGAGGAACTCATGAATGATTGCCAGTAAGTATTATTATCTATGTTCACCTCTTGGCCCTTACTATTAGCATTAGCATTATTGGTACTTTCACGGAAGAAAGTTTACTGCTGACCAGCACTACCAGTGCTCTGTATATGCTCTGACCAAAGGAGCGCTAGAAAAAATTGGACTTGTTTGTTTGACTTGGGACTGCATTGAGCAGAGGTGCATTTCTGTTCAAACCTATGAGATGCCAAGTTATTTCAGAGGTGGATGGAAAATATTTGGAAATTTCCAAGGGCTTTATACAAAGAGATAAATCTTTCAAGTGCTCTCCCGCCAGTGCAAATATCCCCCTTGGAGCCTCATTCATTTCCTAAGCTGTCTCCCTTACATCTCTTCTGTTCTTCTTCACTGTCGCCCGCCTCTTCGTCTCACAGTTAGGGGCGGGTTGATGTTGAGTGCATCAATAACGAGAGTTGGGAAATCGCACTGCAGGAAAAACATTTTTTTGTTGTAATTTGAATATTTGTCAGCCTACGGAGCTCCAGGTTTTCCATGATAAATCCTCACGCAGACTTCGGTCTTTTTCTCAAACTTTTTTTTTGAAATGGGTGCGGACTGTTAATACTACTGTTAGTTTTACCATGCAGGAGGAAATATAAAATTTCCCATGTTTTCCCATAGTCTTCTCAGGGATATGTACGGCGGACTGATAATACCCGTATTTGTATGTGTGTGTGAAAAAGAGGGAGTAGTGGGATATCGATCGATACCGAACTCCCGTCTGTCTCAGTGGTGTAGTCCCCATATAGCTATTGCAGCTCTGCGATGCACCGAGTTCGGACCGACTCGAGCTATTATACATACAATATACATATATACGTATATATGTATGCATACAGTGTACGTTCCAAGGAGCCGCCAATTCCCGGGTAGCACTAGGAGTATAGTAGTATTGAATAATATAACGCCCTAGCTCCTGCCTCATACCACCGCCGCCGCTCCTGGCATTTCCTCCTACATCCACGGACCGAGTCCTATCTAATGCATCAACTAGCTTCTAGAACTAACTCTCTCCTCACGGTGTACAGTGCGATCAGCACTACTACCCGAACTGCGTCACTCCATGGCATGGCATGCCATGCTGCTCTCATATACATTCTCTCCCGACACAAACTTCCCTCTCCTCGTCTTCTACTTTGCAATTTTTTTACTCGTAATTTTTCGCAGCCGCCCTCCCTCACCGACCGTGCAGTAGAGACGACAAGTTCCCATGTAATTTTTCCGCACCGGTAGTGAAGGCTCTTGTCCATCAGTCACTATTGGCTCCGCACATGCTGGCACGCCATAGTTTCAACTTATTTTCTTCCTTTTTGACTCTTTATCGTCCTCCGTACAGAGCCGGACTTGTACACCCGTGGGACTTTACAATATTTATAGAGAGTACATATACGTACGTGTATAAGCTGACTACTTCACGTGAACGCCTGCATGTATGTGGAACTGAAAATTACATACTGCACAGTCCGACCACAGTGCACGACCCTTCAGTAAGTGAGTAGAGGGACCTAACTAAAACGCTGAGAGATCAACACACCCCACGTCGAACGAACGGTACGGTGTGACCTCCACACGGTTCCAGCCAACTTCCTTATTTCCCCGCGCACGACCGGCCGACATTGAGACCGGAGCCCGTAAATGACCAACTCATGCAAATGTCTCTGGACGTGTCCAAGGGAAATTCGCACATGGAAAATCAATCCTTTCTCCAATGTATCCGATCCAAGTCAGTTCCAACACACGCCGGAGGATTCCACACAGTACTGTACAAAAGTACGTACTACACAACACAGTCATAAGCCGGTGCTGGATAGACAGCAATGCACCGTACTATGCACGGCCAAACACATTATCCCATTATCGTCGTATCAGTGACGGGAAAAGCTCATGTTTCTTGGGATTGCAGTGGAACTATCGTATAGATTCCACATTTGGCGGCTGTTTTTTTATGTTACACTGTGAAGACCTGAAGGATCCCATTACAAGTTTTAGCATAACCCGAACTGCAGTGAGTCAACTGTAGAGTTTACTCCGACTGACAGGAATTTGTAGTGAGCAACAACTCGAGGGAGCGTATCATGTTCATGGGAAAGTACAATAATGTGGCTGACACAATAACCTCACTGGCTGTGAGAGTGGCCTAACCTTGATGTCATCTGTAATAATATCAAGCTTGATGGCACATCGATCCACTAGCCATACCACCCAGGATGTCAGACTGACCTGGAAAAAAAAGTCTGCATTTAACTATAGAATTTTACATTCTTGTTAACAGTTCGTATACAATGGTACGTAAGGTAATAAACACAAGTTAATGGCAGCCCTTGAGCTGCTAATATTATCCGTACCTCCGTGTTGTGTGTGTGTGTGTTTCATATCTTTTCATCTCTTGCCCTTTAGAAATATCACTGCGGACTTGAAGCTCTGTCGCCTGCTCACGCTAGCAGTATATATAGCTATCGTAGCGGTCACTGACTGTGAGTGGCTAAGATGTGACTTTAGCTCTATATACACACCCTACAGAAACTCCACATTCATGTGTGTTGGGCCGTCTTAACTACGTAGATACAGAGAGAGACAGACTAATGATTCCATTGAGCTCGTTCAGCTCTACTGCGCCCATGCAATAATAGCATGGCAGCTGTTAAACGTAATCACTACCAGTTTAGTCCCACACATCTGCAGTCAGTGGAGTCGTACGTTTCCATGTATTTACTACTATTTGTATTAGAATTGTGCAGTGTAGTAGTGATAGTAGAGAGGGGCTGACCGTGCTAATAAGAATGTTCCTGACGGAGTCTTTTATATCCTCCGTCGGACCAGCCGTTCCCAACTGCCTCCGCCACTCCGCCATATGATTATCGTCCAAATCCTCTGCTTTACAATTGAAATTAGAGCTTAACGATATTGGTGTTACTGCACCCGGGCTCCGCTAAAGTCAGTTCCAATGCACAGACACACACACACACACACACACACACCCCTCACATATAGGTGTTTCGTACAATCTCTGACTCTCTCTGTAACTCGCGGAAGAAGGAGATTAAATTTGCACATTCATTTCAACGACCCTTTGTTTCAATAGTAAAGATGAGAGTCTTTTTTCTCTGGGCGAGTCGTTACTACTGCTGTCATTGTTATTCCAGGCAAATATGACCGTATGCGGAGTCCCTCTATTTGTAAATCTGTCAGCTCTGTCAACACTCATTGGCGGAGTATGGAGGAGATAATCCTACTCATACTTATCTGGAGGCGTTCTCGAGTTAAGTGTCCACTTAAGCTCGTTAGTGCTATTGACCTCAAGTTTTCTGCCCTTTTCATAGAATAATAACATTATATTGATGATGGGTAAAAGCGGGTAGTTTTCGCTATATTTCAAGTGCACACAGCTATTGTGGCACAGTCACTCACTCCAGAATTGTGAGTAGGAGTTCGTGGAGGACGTCGATATTTATTTTTATTTGCCAATTTACTGTCATTTGTAAACACGATCAGAGTATAAAAATTCTCACTGTAAGTATGAGGGCTGTTCATAATGGTGACTATAGACCCTGCCCAAGTCAATTTGAAGGAAGTAATGATGCCTTCTGAGGTGTTTCTGAAGGGAGTGGCTCCTCACTCTTGGCTGGGGAATGAGATGTATTTCCCAATGTAATTTCCTCTTGTGGGAGCAAATGAGACGAGTCATATGCAATAATAAATTGTAATGATGCGACACCTGGCCGGGTGTTGGGGATCATCATTGTGCTATCAGGGTGTCTGTGTAAGAATGGAATATATTAGATGCCAGCGGAGAGTGGTCTTATCTGATCGTATGAGAAAAAATTGATCGGTGTGTGTGAGGGAGTGAATAATTTCCCATTAATGCTTGTCCCTCCAGGGTATCATTCATTCTGAGATTCGTATCTTTTGTGGTGGTGGTGGTGGTGGGTGAGTGTGTAGGGTGGGTTCCATATCATTATAAGACGCCTCCTCGCGCCTCACATATCCCTCCACACTCACCTGTCATCAGCCCGAGCTAATGGGCAAGTCAAATTATTGACTGGGATAAAATATCCTTATTATGGCTCCATATAGAAGTTTGATCTTGGTAACCGTAGTGGCTTCGGGGTTAACTTTTAAAATTGGAAGATTGGCTCCTAGTGTGAGCGTGTGGTTGCGGATGAATGTGTGTGTGAGTGCCTGAATTTGTATGTATGTGTGTGTGTGTGTGTGTGTGTGTGTGTGTGAGTCCTTGTATGTGTTTAAATGTGGGCGTGTGTTTGCTTGTGTGTGTGTGTGGGTGGATAGTTGTGTGCCTAAAATCTCTACGGTGTAACTGTACGGCGCGATCTATTGAAAGTTGGCCGTGTTTTATATTGGACTACCGTAAGATACAAGTATCAAGAAGGGCATGTTGAACTAGAAGATTTACGGAGGGTAGATGATGGGGGACTCAATACAGAATTTCTTGTAGCCATTTTTCCCCGTCGACCGTTGATAGAGGTGAGACTATTCCGGACGTTCGTGTCCTATCTATATGCGGGAGACCCGAGTTCTCGCCTCTGACCTTGTGAGAAGACCTCATGAAATTTAAACGGAGAGCGTATCAAAGTCACGAACGAACGCATTCAGGGCTCACAAGCTTATACCTGGCATTAGCGTGGAGAATTTACGACCGGTGATTCCATCGTCCATCGGATAAGAAAGAGAATAGAAATGTAGAGGTTATACATGCTCAGTGCGCCCCATTGACTACGACAGCATTGGCAATTGTTAAAGTCACATATCCGCCGTGATGAAAAGATGCATAGAAGAGAGCCAGACCGGAGGTCATTCAGTCCATCAGCAATCCAATTCAACTACAGAAAGTGAATAACGATGACGTATATAGCCTCGGAGATTGGGGACGAGACCGTGTAATGTGAGGAGACCGTAAGAAACCTGAGTACATATTAGGTGGCTGCCGCCAGGATTTTCGTAGGCAGGTGAGATTCTTTGCGGAAATGTTTACGAGAGCCATGTCCTGTGGTGGGAAGGCTGCCGAGAGGGCGTCGAGTATAAGGTAATGATGACCTTATTGGGATGAAAATTGCGTGGATGGATTATCATCATACATGGATTGTTTTTGGACTAGTTTGTCCGGTTTTGGTCCCCATGCCGCATGGTGGCCCGAATACATATTACATGCATGGCATTGAGACTGCTTCCAAGGATTCAGCGGCGCTATGCCGCGAACAAGTTAGCCGCTAGAGTAGACCCTGCTGTAGGAGTGAGTTGGATACTATTGGATTTTGACGCAGTACGAGATTGAGGACGACGCGCCTATGGCATGGTAAGCTTTTAGAATGCAAGTTCTTCTTCCCAGCCCTATTACCAGCGTGTGTGCGGGGTTGCAGAAGCATTACGATCATTTGTTTACCCACGAAGACTGCGGTGTGCCCATGATGAGGAGGCTCTCTTTAATTCCCAAGTATGAGCAAACACTCTAGCGTTAATTTCCAAGTGTTTACTCCTCTCACACCAGAGAGTCTCTGCGTCTCTCCATCATATATCCATATAGAAGAGAGTTCACCTCACACTCGCGTATTCGTGTAACTGGAGCAAGAAGAGTCCTTCTTTTACCAACAGAATTGAATAAATCAGGAGGGGGAAACACACGGAACTGATTAGAATGTCAAAGGTCTTGAACGTGAAAGCAGTTATGGGCGAACGTGACTGCCGGCACTGGCGAGTCTCATGCACACATGACTGTGTCGGCCATTTCCAAAATGGCAGAAAAAAACCTACTCCGTTGAAATCGGCGGTAGCATGTTGGGATCCTTGGTTTATGGTATTGCCCACATCCAGTTGGGCGAAGAACAGGGTTGTAACGTATGCTGTAACCTACCTATACAAAATAAACCTG
>WJFA01001524.1:0-20846 GCA_009870155.1 Pseudobourletiella spinata | reverse complement strand
TGTGTGCACTTGTACTGCAGTGGGGATCCCCGCCAACGTCCACTACCACTGTGTACACTCCGTCGAGTCCTGCTACACACAGTTCCGTCCAGCCGCCCTCCCTGCGCGCCTGCCTCCCCTCATCCTCCGCGCCCAAATCCCCGCTTTACTGCCGCTACATATTATTTCACACATATACATATATATATATATATAGGTGGAACGGGGAAAGTGTCTTGTAGGGCAGAGTAGTCGGTCGTCCGGCTCTACTGCTCCGCTCCCCAGGATCCCACTTAAGTTCCCTCACCACGAGCTTCCAGCCTTCATTCCGACTTTGACTCTCTACCAGTGAGCTAGTCAGTGCATAGTACGTTTTCTCTTCTCGGATCGGGCCAGGATCGCATTCGTCCGCAGGGGAGACTCTCCACAAGAAGAGCGACCACTTGAAATCCCTGTTGAAGACTCTGCATGGTTCAGCCACGCTTGGCTCT
Source organism: Pseudobourletiella spinata (assembly GCA_009870155.1). NCBI lineage: Eukaryota > Metazoa > Arthropoda > Collembola > Symphypleona > Bourletiellidae > Pseudobourletiella > Pseudobourletiella spinata. Next base: position 20,376 of record WJFA01001524.1, on the reverse strand, counting down.
ACCTACGTCGTAGTGGTGCTCCATGGACTTTGAACAGTTTGACTCTCACGTTGGACGCAAGGACCATCTCGTAGTCCGTGTGACATTGTGAACAAAGTTAACTACCCAACCACTGCTGTTTGACCACTTAATCGACGGTCCCGGGTGAGGTGTCACTCACTCCGATTCATTTTACCTGTTTGTCAACCTGCGGAGATCAAAGGGGTAGCAACGGATCGGCGGATGAGTGAGAAGAGGCGTCGGCCGCGGACGCGGCCGACCCCACTGGAATGGTCCGCCTCGGCCGCCTCCGGCAGTTCGGACTGTACAGAGTCCGACCTTTGCTCCCTCGTGTCCCGGTCCACGGCGACCGGTTCCTCCCCAGTCCCCTCCCCCTCCCCCGCCTCCTCCCGGCCCACGTCCCCTTGCGTCAGCCCGCGCGGGAAACTCGCCTACTTGGCCTCCCGCAGGAGCTCGAGGGACTCACAGTGTACGACGGCGACGGGTGGGGAGGGGAGTCCCATCGCCAGTCCAAGGGCCTCCTACAGGCTCCGCCAACGGCGTCAATCCAATTTCCTCGAGCTACCGGGTAAGTCCTCGTTGAGGGTATGCACTAATGCCAAAGCATGAGCTGTAGTCTGAAGTACAGGGGGCGGGAATTCAGATTTGACCGAGTTACAAAAGCATTCGCAAAGGGGCTCATCATCACCATGAGCTCCAAAGGGGGGAGTATGCCTTCATTGAAAAATCACATGTTAAATCCCATAAAGATTTCCCAGTTTTCAATTTCGAGCATAATATTTATTATAGCAAGCAATAATTATATATTCCTCAGAGTGACGTGAGAAAAGTCTGCTCAGCATTAGTCATCCGGATTGCCCGAATGCCTTGTTTCCGACGGGAAACAGGACGTTTTAACACATCGGACGAGTTTTACTGTCGTATAAGATGAGATTCAGCACTCCCCGCGGTACAGTGAGTGTCGGTGGACGAGGACAGGGAGGATGCTTCCAGAACGTTTGAGAGGTTTGGGAAAAGTGCGTAGTAGTTTTGCGAGGTTTTCCCCACATTTCCCCCCGTCTCGAGCAGAGCTTTTCCAACCCTGCAGCGTCCTGTGGTTGGACGAGTGCCACACGGACTGTGCTCGAGCCAGGCAGGCCTCGCACTCCTAATAACGTTTCATTCTCTCTGGGAGCTTTTGAATTCCGCGCGGACGGGTGTCCCCGAACAACGACGCAGATTGCAGAGCTTCGTCACCTCTCACGAGCCTCATGTGCATAGATCCTTTCAGATGTTCGGAGCAGAGGGTACGAGCGGGGGGGGGGGGGAAACTCGCGTGCATTGAAATCCTCGGCGCGATTCCCACAGTTTCTCCACGTTGGAGGAGCGCGGCGGGTGGACCGGGGTCATTACTGTGAGAAATTTGAGTTGGAGGAAAAGGAAACTAGGGGATGATGGTAGTACAAAAGATGGAAAGTCCCCCGTGATGACAGTGATGATGGATCCGTAGGATTGTCATCACCCATCCCAGATCGTATCATGCTCATTATTTTTATTAATATTTTTCAATTGATATAGTTGTGGACCACATCCGACCCCGTGTGTGTAGCTTACCCGAGGGAGGGTACAATCCGCGGTCCGGGGTCGGCGATGATATCTACCGCCTTCGCACTTTCAGTATCACGAACAAGGGCGTCGTCAACTGTGGAGACTCGCTCATACCCCGCCGATCCCGGTCAAATACCAGCATGGCATCCACGACGAGCAGGTGAGTCATAGAAATTTGGAATAGGAACAGGCATGGTTCCACAGTGTTCCACCAACCACACACCTTTGAACACCACGTGAGGTGGGATGATGCTTCCTTTGTACATGTGCTTGTTGGACTGGTATTTGGAATTATTGTGAAATTTTCTCCAAAAAATTCAGTCCACTATATTTCCAAACTCCCTCCATTCACTACGCTACAAATAGTAATAATAATCGTAATGTTAACTGGCCTGAGCCCCAATAAAAAAATTAATAGTAACATTAATTGAAATGATAGCTCGTACCAGAGAATTGTGGGAGAAAAGTTGGGAGAAGAAGCTCAGGTATCGTGCGTACAGTGTAGCTAGTATTTCTGTTGCAAGGAGGATTTCTGGGGTAATTTAGTGGGCAAAGTAATAGAAGTGCAGTGAGTGGAGGAGTGGGCCCGGCGGGGGCACAATTTACTTGAATCTTCCCGTGCTCACCTCAATTTTTCCCCCCGCTGCCGTAGGCAACGAGAATATCGTTTTTCCCCAAGTTTTTTCTTCCCTGCAGAACTGCCCTACGTCGGGACGAGCATTTATATATATGTACATATGTATGCAGGGTGTCCCAGAATTAAATGTCACATTTTGTTTTTTCGCTCTGGAACCAAAAATCTGTTCCATATACGGTGATTGTGCTATGATGACTGTTATGCCTATGACATGTTGTGCAAGGTATTCAAAGTGTATTCCTAAGATGCTAATACCTTCCTACGAGAGATTCCGTACCACGGGATCAGGGCAGTTGCGGCTCAATAAAGCTAGAGAGTAGACGTACCCTTGAGTGTCTCCCTTAGCATCAGAGTTACTCTCGCATACACTGTATCCCTACGGTGGCAATAACAGCACAGTAATGTTAAAACCCCATATATTTTTTAATCACACATCCAAGGAACCACTGCACCAAGACAATCGAGCATGGTACGAAACAAAATCTTACAGGCTCGGGTCTTGGTGGGTTCCAAACTCATTGATCTGCAATGAGCCGTTTAGATCCCGCAGCGAAAACAAGTGTGACATTTAATTCTGGGACAGCCTGCATATTGGGAAATATGCCAAGAGAATGATTATTCGTGCTACCGACTCACTCGAAGTACATACGGAGCCCTCTCGCCTAATTTCGATGCCCTACATATTATGTGTGTAGCTATCTATATATATATATATATATATATATATGTATATGTGTGTGCTAGTCATGGCTCGAGATCTCGATCCTTCTCACTGAGTCGATTGAATCGGAATAACCGAATGCGGAGGGAGAGTTGGGACCATGGAAATTTGTACCCCAGATCCAATTCCTATTCCTCTTCGAACAGGCATAGTAATCTCAGTGGGGAGCGCTCACCTTTTGATGGCTCGTGTTGTGGAAGCAGTGCCGTGTCATCGGATAGTGAGGGGCAGAGTGTGGCCGAGAAGCTCGTCAAGTTCCGCGTCGTCCTCCTGGGTCACTCCGGCGTCGGCAAGTCCGCCCTCGTCTCCCAGTTCATGACGTCCGAGTACATCAACACTTACGACGTGTCCTTGGGTAAGGGCCTTTATTTCTCAGTACCTTGTAGTTGTTGGGCACGAAATTGCGGTCTCTCCCCCTCCCGTACACCTCACCACATTCACAAAGTCAAGCTCGCACGCACCCCAACACAAGCGCCCACACTCGCACGTAGAAGATAGGTAACATTTCCGTGCGCTCATAAACGCAGGCGCCCTCACAGGAACGGCTTGCATTTAATCCGAGTGAGGAAGAGAATGAAACCCACCCACCCCCCGTTTATTCCACTCAATCTCAAGGTTACGGAAAGCTCCCACAGGTTCTCATATTGAATAAATGGCGATGGGGACAGCGCGGCCATTCAAAAACCTCGTTGTCGTTCCCACTGTGAGTGAGTGAGTAATAGACGACGTCCACGGGAAAAAGTCGGGGGGAACGGGGGATTTGGGAGGGAGTCATTCTTATTCAATCTCGGCTTACAGGATATTGGGAAGACGGAAGAGTTCGTTTTACCTGTGAAAAGTACCTCCTGTAGGAGATCCCCCATCAGATCCTTTCATCAGTCAGATCTTCTACCGGATCCGAATTTTCCCGGAAAGTAATACATGTAGAATTGTATGAGTGTGTGTGTGTGTGTCTGTGTCTGTGTCTGAAAATGGAAATGGAGCAAATGTAGAGGAAACCATGGAGAGCAACCATCTCTCTGCTCAGCCTCTGTCACACCAATTTTTTTTCGTGCTGCACGACGTGGTGGAATAAAATGGACAGATTTGTAGGAATGTAGGATGCGGATCTTTTTATACAAATGTGATGTGCATGTCAGGTGTGATGCTGCACCAAACGTGACTTCCGTTTCCACAGTAGGGGGAAACCTGAAGGACAACAGGTTGGAGGGGAGGGATGGTACGAGCGCGAGGGATCGAGCGGGGAAGGGAGATTCTATGGAATTGTGAATCTCCAAATCATCTTCTTTTCTCCATCCGCATCTCATATCCCCTTTCAGTACGGCTGCTACAACGACTGAAACATAGTGAAAGGCATTATGTACGGAAATAATGAGGAGAAAGTTATACGATCCACGTGTTGGGATAGCACCTGGTGTAAGTATTTGTGTGTGTGTGTGTGTGTGTGTGTGTGTGTATTTGTGTACATGAACTGGATGGTTCTCGGCTGCGCCCTCCTGACTCACAGTTGTTTGGGAATTTTGGAATAAAATGAAACTACTTATGTGAGCTCTCCGTCATTAATTCCGTGGAAATAATATCTTGATGACTTTCCCCTTGATTTTATACTTGGAGAAAGTAGTGGGGAAAGTTACGGGTCTGCACCGTCCTTGGTTGTGCAAAACGAGCCTCTTCACACTGCCTGGTTGGGAGGATCCCATATGTACTCCTCTGGGGAGCCCACGGAATACTTGCCTTTCACTGAGATACGAGTAGCAACTTTCTCCTTCTTCCCATTTTTACCCCGGGAAAAAAAAGATGCTCCTTTCAATAAGGAGGCAGAGAGAGAGCAAGTCAGAGATTTGTGAACGCGAGATGAAAGGTAGATTTTTTCCTTTCACAGTAGACACTCACAGTCTCCAGTACTTCACTCACTCCCAGTTTGTAGTTTGTGTGTCTATTACGGGTAGGGAGCAAATGGTAATGCGCGGGTAGTTCAAAAGAGGAAGACGATGGGCGACCAAATCATGTGAATGAGAATCCTGAGAAATGATACCCCTCGCCCTGGCCTACACTACACACACTATTACCCATTACTAATCACACTACACCTGTATCATTAACCCTGCTCCTGGGAATTTCCCAGTATGGTGTCATCCTCATGTTTCATGGGCTCCTTTGGACTGCGTGGGATCCGTTTATTTTCACCCAGCCGCCCTGGGCCTCCTGTAACAACTCCGGCTCATAATAGGATCCAGTTAGTGGATTCCCTCAAGAAAAAGTCATGGAGAAAACTCTCGTTAAGGTCGTCAGTACACTGATAGGGCTCACTTGCTCGTCCATGTGGGAAACCCCAGAACTTTCTCCCGACAGTCACTTTCTCCCATTTCCCATTCTCACGGACAGTCATATCTTATAGCTGCCCGAGTCGTCAATCCATGGACTTTCTCACGTAGATAGGAGGCACACACACACACACACACACACACGCGCGCGCTTTTACATACGAAAAAAACCAACCCCAAGCCGTACAAATCTCACACATGCGTAAACAAGTAGGACTCTTTTAGCTCCCAGCTCACATAAAAGTATTTACAGCCTGCCGTCTGCACAACACACAAACACACACACACACATGTGCAGGGGTGGTTGGCTACGGCTATGGCCTTGGCGGTGGTGGTGAAAGCAAGCAGCACGGAAGGTAAAACATGGAATTCCCAAAGGCTTTCCCCCGCACGTCCGGCCGAAAATACGTATAGAAATCGTCACACACTTTTGGAAATGTTCCATCATCCGAGCATTCAAATCCATGTGACTGGTGAGTGTGGCACAGTGTGGATTCACCACATGAGATATTCAGGGGAAAATTTCCTCTTGGAAAAAGAGGACTGTTGGGAGCCATGGCGGAGGGTGTGGGGGTTAGAGCCTCTTGGGACTTTTTGGGTGGGTTCAACTGACTATATTTTATGGCTGTGATTGGACACGTGGGTTGAGCTCCCTCTGATCCCAATATCATGCCCATTGCATTGAATGCCTCAGTTTTGGCGTTGAGGGAATGGAAAATTGGCGTTGTCCTCGTGACAGGGACATCCGGGGCACTGTTGTAGTACTTGTGAAGGAATCCTACGGGCCCTCCAGGGATGGACGGACACATATTAGGGGACAGGATGAAAGTTTGTTGAGAAGGGTTCTGAAGGATGGAAGGACGGGACATGATAGACAGGCGGACAGAGGAAGAGATGGGAAGCGGCGGGAAGTTTCGAGGGTTGGAAATCAAGGCAGGCGTAATGCCGTTTGAAGGCAGTGCATCCCCTTGGAATTCCCATCGCTCTGCTGGAAATTTATCTGCGGCCTCTTCCCCTCCTCATTTTCCTCCCGTTTGGAGTGTCATCGTCAGGAATTGCCAACGACAGATTGACCCGAATGAATCCCGCATGGAGGACCAACTCTTACGCTTGGGCTCACTTGACCAAGTCGTCATCCACGGTCCCACGTCACGTCTTTGATGTTTTTCCTGTGGGACAGCCAGCCGGACTTTCCCGCCACTGCGCCGTATTTAAGTACCTTGAGGGACGACCCGCGGCTGGGGGGACGGGGCATTCCCTCCGTTACGCTAGCGGAGTGAACACGTAATTATTTGGGGTGAAGAAAATATCTCAGCACGGCAGGACGCGAGCGCGGATGAGTTTTACAATGACATTGACTTGATAAGTTTCAAAGGAAATATTTTTAGGCATGAGAATGCAATGGCAATGACTGAACTGATCCTCGGGAAGTATCTTACGTCGCATCTTTGACCATTTGACTGGGCTAGTAGTAGTATTGCCGTCATTTGGAAATCAGTTTATTTGAAAGTCTGAAATGGTAATTTTCAAATCAAGGGATTGCGCCTTGGTCTGCGTCACCAATACATCACAAAATCCTTGTGTGACTGTACGAAATTCCTCCAAACGACTTTGGAGAAGGGCACTACGGGGGCTGTTGGTGGGATTCCCATTTGACCATGTAATAAATTGCCCCCTGTCAAAGATGTGCCAATAAGTGCTGCGCAGAATGTCGAGTACTGCCCTCATCCCGGGTTTCCGCACCCAAAGACAATCTCGCCGTTGTCTTGGGCAGACGCGGCCTTTCCAAGCCACTGCCTGACCGTCCAGAGTAAGGGATACATCCACTGCTATGCATCCCATGAGGCGAGGATTCACCCAACCCGGATCTGGCACCCTACCCTGTTTCTCAACAAGTCAGTTATTCAGTGGGGCACGTGCGTTTATGTGTGTGTATGTGTTGTTGTGTGAAGGAAAATAAACTTCCGCTGCGGTCCTCTAAATAAATCTCCACTCGCACTCTTCCACCATAAGGCTAACAACCTCGGTAGTTACAAGCAAGTTCTCCACTTCACTGCCACTCCCTCACTACCACTTACTCACCCTCCTCCTCCTCATCATCATTATGATGACTGGCTGGCTCAGTCTTTGAACCCCTAGAGTTCCCTTCCGTCCGGTCACACTTGCGACGGGCTATTGCCCGCCCGGAACAAGGACTCAGCCCGTCCCCGCCGGACGTCCGCGGCAAAGGGTGAGAAAATTAACGTGAATTTCCCGGGAGCGGACCGGAAAAGGAAATCATGATGAGGAAGGCCGGCAATGAGATCCGGCTATATGTTCTTCCGCCCCCTTTATCAGTTAGTGATCAGAGGACGTACGTGCCGGACCGTGGGAACCTTGCCAACGTCTCAAGATTTATTTCCCAATGGGCATCCTCCTCCTCCTCCTCCTCCTCCTCGCATCCACTCTATCACATTGTCTCTATCGCTATCGTCATCACTGCCTGACTCACACTCACGCGTCCATTGAGCTTTCCACAGTTTTCATCAATCATTAGTTTACGCAGTAGTTGCTTTCCATGTGTATATATTTTGCTGTGCAGTAGAGTGTCCGCCGCGTAGGCAATTCGCTAGTGTGTGTGTGTGTGTATGTGTGTGTGTGTATATGTGTGTCTGTATGTGTGCGTCTGTGTGTCTGTGTCTGTCTGTGTGCCGCAGTAGCCTCGAAAATACATAAAGTGTAGGAGAAAGGGACGGAAAAATCAATGTATCGATTTGGAGGAGCGGGAAAAGATGGATGTGATAAGACTATTGGCTTTTAATTACCCTGTCTCGCTCTACTTGCATTCTTATAATTGTTGCTATTATAATTATTATTATTATAATTATTATTAATGTTATTATCATTATTGTTATTCCGACTGAAATTCATCAGCATAATCGTGCTCACTTGGTGAATTTTCTCCAAGTGTTTTTCACTCTACTATAGGCAAACCATACCTCAAATTATCACTATAAAAAGGGACGATCGTGAGTGGAGGCTACTGGCAAAAGACTCATTTGTTCTCTTCCGTTTTCGGTAAATAAAGAGCTAGGATTTCCTCGCCGATTTGATTCCATCCCCAGACCCACCCGAAAACAAGATCAACTCCTCTGGTGAACCAAGCTGGATGCAGACAGGCATGGGTAATGGAAGAAGGGAGTGAGTGTACTTTGCTGAGGAGTTTATTTGCGGCAGGAAAGGCGAGGAAAGTGAAAGGATGAAGGTGGCCAGGTTGGATAATATGGACGTCGTGGTGAGCCGCCGTGGCTAATGCCCTTCATTTCCCCTCATCCCACAGGGTTCACTCTAGTGAAAGTATTAATTTTCATGGAAGTGGCTCGGCGAGGGATTAGGCGGCGGCGGCGGCGGTGGTGGTGAAAGTGGTGAAAGTTGGAAAGAATCCTCTCATCCACTGCACCAGTGCAGTGGCCTCCCACCCGCCGTGGGAACGGAATCCAGCTGGGTTGACCTCTATTGATATTCCATTAGCTCCGCTCACATCACAATTGGCCCAGGACGGTGTGAATTTAAATTAGGGGATTCTATGTACAGTTTCCCGCCCTCCGCCCACTCCGCCCGCCCGTCTGTCCATCACTTCCGGGGAAGGAGAGCTTCCTCTGCTCCCACACTACTACTACCAGCTGGCTGCAATGGAGGTCCAAACTACAGTTTTAATTTGAGCATCGCCCTTCCCCCCCGCTCAGTACACGTCCGCCCTTTGCTAGTTTCCGAGTTAATTGGCAGGGATTATTTTGTCAACAGGATTTGCTTTACTTGGCCGGTCGACTGGCGGGTTGACTCACTCCGCATTGCACCACCACTGCCGTCGACATACCATTTATACTTTCACTCGTCCTCACTCCCTCCTTGTACTTGGGTGAAAGCTCTTTGATTTTGTAATGAGAAAAAAATGTGTGTAGGAGAGGGAGAGGCGGATCTTTCATATCGTTTCGCAGCGTTTGAGCGCTAACGTCCCAGTCCCATAGAATCACCTGTCAGCTTATGGCTGAACAACTTCAAACGAGCCCATCCACCTCACTTGCACATATGCTTGGCCTGCTCATATACAGTGTATTGAATGGGAAATGCAAATGTAATGCATTAAATATGCATGTGTGCGGGCCCGGGAAATCGGGCTCGGCTTTTTCTTCTTTTTTTTTAATTTTCTTTCCAATCCAATACTTTGAGGAGGCCTTGTCTAAAATATTTCTAGAAAATAGATAAAAGAGACCAAGAGGGGATGGGGGAAGGGGTGACTGGTGGATAGTAGCCATTTTTTTATTCGGAGAGAAAAAAAACGTGGAGCGCTCCCACGATTAATTTCCCGGGGAAAGTTCCGCTCCGCCTTTCACCCGACGTTTCCAATGGAGCTTTCATCCTGAACATACAACTACAGAATGCTCATCTTCCCTACTCATCCTCCTCTTCCTCGTCCTCACATTTGTGATGCACTGATACGAGGATATCTGCTGAGGCTGCTGCAATGATTGCGTGGCTACGTTTGGGGGTTACCGGTTGTGTGTGTGTGTGTGTTTATGTGTAATCATAGAAACGATGATAAAGGTTCAGATGCCATAGTGCGACCCGGTTTCCTTCCATGCGCGGAATTAGGTTGGAGGAATAAGCGTATTAATCGGATGTACATTACACTGTGTGCATATACATATATATGCATATGTACAGTTGTATGAGGCATAGGTGAAAGTAGTGGCGGAGCGTGAGTGCGGTTGTGTGCCAGTTTGTTTGCATTGTGTGTGTGTGTGTGTTTACTTGGAATGGTTCCTTGTCGTGATCAATTTGAGATTGGGCGGAGGAGATTTCATGTAGAAATCGGGTTATTTGGATCCTGGATTAGCGGCTGAATCCCAGCCACTTCCGGCTTGACATACGTGTGCCACCTCTCCGGAGGCAACCGAGATTTCAGGCTATAGATTTCCACAGAACGTCATGAAGATAATTATCATTATTATTATTATACGGGAAAACACGTAGATTGATCTTCTGAATCACCACAACGCATACAGACTTTCTAACGAGCTAAGGTTGTAGCCATTAAACCATGTTTGTTGCCTGGGGGATGGGAATGTACACAAAGTATTTTTTCCACTCTTGCCAACAGGGAATATTAGAGGCAAATAACCTTGTAAAAGGTTGTCTCCGAGTCACTCGAAAGATCCTCTTTGAGTTCTTGAGGAATCCCATGGCCCTCATTTGGAGAAAATTAAAGTTAGTTTGAATACCCTGACTGTAACGTAGCTACGGTACGGAAATGGATGGGCCCTTGATTGTGATTGGAATGATATTCCGAGTTGTGTGGTGAGGAAAATGGGTTAGCATGAATCATGATGCAAATTAGCTGTGGGTCTCATCAAGGGAAGAATACATGCGTCACTGGGTCCAGCTGCTCCGGCGTCTGGCTTCTTCCCGTACATAAGCTGAGTCTCGAGGCAAGATTGAATTGGTCGTTGGGGAAAGCCAGAATTCAATTCTCACTCAGGACGACGAAAATCCATCGTCAAGTTGTGACTCTTTTATATTTGTCAGTTACGCTCCCTCACAAATAAAAAAAATGAGTCAACCAGAGTACACCGTTTTCCCAACAAACATCTTCCTACTTTGGAGATATTTTGGGATACCGTGTACGGGAATCGATTTCAAATAAAATATCAGCTGGAAAGGACTTTTGTGTGTTGCAGTAGAAATGGCTTGTGGGATGTCATCAAGTTCGGAACATTCCTGTCGGGACTCCACCCACCTGTTGCTGCTTCCTGCGTTCAACATGAACGTCCCACTTCCGTTACCAATCCAATCTCATCTACCCTTGCTTTTCCCCGCACACAAAAATACACACATACACACATACTTGACTTCCCACGCAATTTCCCGTAAATCTGCAAGCCTTCAGGCCACTTCTGAGGCTCCACATTGACTTGAGCAAATGAGATGTAATAATCTAATTATATTCCGTTCCCCATTCCAAAAGGTTACGGGATTACGGAGGAGCTGGTTAGTGGTGGAGCAAGGGGGAAATGTGGCAAAGAGGATATTGACGAGCTCGAGTGTGGAGAGTTGAAAATTTTGAGCCGATTAGTGCGAGTCGTCGTAGTCGGGGGAAGCGGGGCTAAACACACACACAGCGGCCCTCAGGGTCCTTCTACGTAATAGCGATCCCACTTCCTCTGCGGGGATAATATAGTGGTAGTGGTGACTATGCATGTACATGTGTGTACACCTATGTGTGCCGTTGCATAATGAGATAAAACAGGTTCCCCTCACGTCGGCTTAGTAAGCTGGGGAAGGGTTCTTATTAATGATCATGGGAGGAGTTGTGTGGTCACGGGAGGATGCTCTCTCCCCGTGAAACTGTGCACTCCTGGGGCTGCGTGGGAAGTTAAGAGGCCAAGTATTTGACGGGAGAAAGCACATGGGCTTATAGTGACAAGGGCGACGAGGGGGATTTTGGACGAGGGGGGAGGCTTTTGGCCGGTTATGTATGGCGGACCGCCTCAAGTCTCACTGAGCCCCACTATAATGGTGGAGTCACCACGGCTGTCGCCTGTACGACTCGCTGCATCGCCCTTGATTTCCCCAATCGGGCCCAAACATGTGTAATTTTCTCAGAGTTCATTGGGAGAAAGGAGGACAGGTAGATGGATTTCCTGCACCTTTATGTACTTTCACCATCTTTCTCCTGGCCTCCTTTCCCACATTCCGCCGCCGCCGCCCTGGATGGAAAGTAGGGGAGATATAAGGGTTTTCATTTCGAACTCACGTTGACTTTCACCGCTACTTTTACCTTCTGCTCTCACACTCAAATGAACTCCTTAAAAGTTTTTCATAGTTAATGACATTGAATTTTTTCGAGGTGATAACTAATGTTAATGTTTACCTTGCATTGTCATCATTACGGTAAAGAAAGCTTGTTTTTATTTTTAACCTCGGGATGCGGATAAATCTCGAATAAGGGACGCAGTGAAGATGGCTTGAGTGAAAGCAGTGAAAGTTTTGCTGTAACAACTACTTTCAGGCGGTGAAGTGGACGTAATTGTTGCCACGCAGTGTGTGGGTGCGTCTGACCATCGTTTGTGTATTTGCGTGCGTGCGCGTCTGGGTGTATTAATGTGCGTGTGCGAGCGTCTGTGTGGGAGTGCAGTGTGTGTCGGGAGGAATCTTCTGAATCCTCGCGGCAACGGCGGCGGTGAAATCCCATCAGTTCCCCACCTGCTGTAGTTTAATGCGGGTTGTTGTTGTTGAATAATTTTCCCAGCCCGCCGACGGCTATGTGGTCCGTCGCCCTGACAATTTACGACCATATTTTCCGATTTAATAGGGAATACTCCGTCTCGCCCTTCACTTACCACCGCCGCCGCCGACGCCGTCATTATTCCACCAAGGAGAGACACATATTACGGCACGCGAAATTGTTTCCACTTTATCGGCCGGCCTCACACACGCAGAAAATCCTCTGCCAAGATTTTGAATGGCCAAATAAAATTTGTATTCTATTCACTATTCCGCCCCGCCGCTTACCTCGTCCTCCCGGCACACACGGCGCAGGAAACTCCGCTGTGATCTCGAACACTTTCCACTATTACAGACGTAGAGGCACGGATGGCAAACAAATGTTTCGAAGGGAATGGACGAGAAACATACGCAAACACACACATATGAGCGCGGAGGTGTTCAAGCACGCTGACAACGATTTGATTCACCTTCGCACACACGGGCGCTCTTACACAAAACCTCACAGGTAAACATGCACACGCACACACCCACACTAAAATCCATAAACACCCACGAAAAGCCAGACAGACCAAGATTAGAAACCAGAGAAATTCACTTGTACAAACATTGGCTCAGAGACGCATGCGCACACAGCGGCATTACAAGATGTAGGTACGTAATGGTCTCTTACCCCGTCCATTTCTCAGAATAATTGGCATACTACATTCATGTTCCCCCGAAAATCCGGCAAGTGTAACAGCCACGGTGGTGTGAGTTAGTTCCCTTCTATCGCTTTGTCATGTATGCTCAGACTTGGGCTAACAATAAGGAAGTTGACGGGAGTTCGGAGAAATTGCATTTACCTCCATTTCCCCACTTTCTTCCGCCGCCCCACCAGAACTACAAAGGGAGGAGAGGGAGAGGCAGCTATAACTGACTTCATTATGTTATTGTGACATTAACTCTGGCTCGAAACTTTTGTAGTCCATTGTCCAGGCTTGTACACACACATACACACACAAGCATACGCACGCTCAATTTCAAGGTAACCCAAAGTGAAAGTGTTGTTGGAGAAAGCCCTTGTTGCTTCCAAAGTGGAGGCCTTGACAAGTAGAGAAAGTTACGCTGGTCTTTTCAAATAAGTTTTTGAGTATAATACCATTTTGCTGAATAGCGTGGCCAGGGGAGAAAGTGGAGCAGTTTGCTTCGTCCCTGAATACAGTGGAATCCACCCGGGGAAAGCTAATATCAGTAGCTTAGATCTACAATTTTCTCAGAAATCATGCGGTTTTGTAAATCTGTTTCGGAGTTCCGGGAAACCGGCTCAGAATATTTTTCATTATCCCACCGCGTTCCTTTGTGCTTTTGACGGGAGTATTTAACGAGTAATAACGTGGGAACCTTTTCGAAAAACTTCCAGGACGATAACCGGACGAGAGGGAGAGGCTTGGAGTACAAAGGGCCTCCAAGTCCGCGGGCCAGAAAGGGATTTCACCCAAACAATTCTCCCCGTCCATATGTGCCCTGAAGTGGCGCCCGTCGTGAAGGGGCCCTTGACCTCCCAATTGAATCCCCTTCGTTCCGGATTCCACGCTGCGAAAATCCTCCGCGGGCCCCACTTGCCCACCACGAGTTTCCCGGCAACATGCAATCTCTCACGGCGAGTGAAAGCTCAGTAGTGGCTCACTCCGTCATGAACAGAGGCTTGACGTGTTCCAACCCCAAGGGGGAAAGGACGCGCTCTTGTTGTGGAGTGCTCGCAGGACGTGACCCTCCAGAAAAATTGCATGCGTCAAACACACACATGTACAATCGGAGAAAGTCAAAAGCACACTCCGCCTGACCACCCTTGCCGTCGCTGCGGCCAATTTTCTCTGTGACCACGAGTCTGAGAGGGGCACCGCGGGCAAAGGCCCCATCCTGCAAGGGAAATCAAAGGGTCTTTGAAATGAAGCGGAACGCCGGGGCTTAGTGTGGTCTATAATTCAAGCCTTGGGCGGAATACTTTCACTCCCCTCCAAACAGTTCTCAAAATAGGTACATCCTGAAATGCTGGGAATGAAATGAGAGCCTCTTTTGATACTCCCAAAAACATTGGCGGTGGATCCAAATGACAAAATATACTAATTTACTGGGCAGGAGAAAGTCTTACTTTCCCCAGTCACACTTTCTAAGCCTTAGACATGGGCGGAAAATTCACTGCTGCAGACCTTTCACTACTCAAGCCTTTCCATCTGTAACTTAAACAAGTGTGGGAAGTGTGGTGATACTTTCTCTTGCTTTCCCCGAATTCACATGGCAAGTTGTGCGGCTCTCACTTTCACTCTCATACTTTATCGTCAACTATATTTCCAGGAGCAAATGGTTGGCTGGTTTCTAAGGGGCAAGGGAGGAGTAGGCTCGGATTGACAAGGTGCTGTCGGTGGGAGGCCAGTCGTGATGGGAAAACCCGTGTCCTTTTCCTCATCTCCATGTAATGTTAATTCCATTTCCTTATGATCTCATTGGAAACTGCTTCCCTCCAGCTCTTCCGCCTCAGTAGATTGGTCATTGAAGGATGGGCAACTAATACTTTCACCGGAGATTTCTAATAAGCTCCGGAAGAGCAACTCTGAGGAAAATGTATTCTCTGGAGAGCCCTACTGCTCGCTCCCAATATTCTCCGCTTGAACCCGATGCATCAGTGGGTTGATGGACGAGAGCTTGAGTCCCTGTCAAATGGATCACTTTCCACGGAAAACTTCTTATCACAGAGTCTTCTTTCCCTTTATTTACACGCGCGCACACACACATACGATGGTGACGTGCATACACATCCATGGGACCGACCACACAGCGGGGAAACATGGGCTTCCGCCCCAATACCCGCGTAATATTTCCCCGCTTGAACCCTTTCAAAAGACAGGAAAAAAACAAAAGTGGTCTGAACTGCAGAGGAAGAGGGGCGGGGAAACGTCTAGGATTTCCAACCGGTCCTCTCCTTTCCCACAGTGGATGAGTTTGACAGGGAGAAAGTAGCGCTTTCTATTACTTTATTCCATCCACTTATGCCATTAGTTTCCCAAGACTTTCTCCGCCTCCACCATAAAATACACTAGTGAGCCCAGCTTTAGGCGGAATAATTCAAAATTTAGCCCCCTCCCGGGTGGCCATCAATGTGAGGACCCGAGGGACTCGTAGCCCTTAGACAGTGTACACAATCCTGATTGTACTTTTTCCCAATACCCCAGCACATACACTACACTACTCACAGACAAATACTTTCCCTACGGACCAAAAGTATTTGTTCGCCCCATGGTTTATGGGACTCTCGGTGAATGTCTCGACTTTCTCCAGCCACTATCATTCAGCTCGCGCAGACGCAGTAGTGCGCTTGGAATAGCCATATACGGAGGGTGCAAATAATGGGATCTAATTGAAAAAAACAGCGGAGATGTGCCGTCCAAAGTGTGGGAAGATCCACATATTTCACTCCATTTGTCTTCACTACAGGAGGAAGGGGAAGGTCTAAAAAGCATTTTTTTCCATCACATTTCAGATGATGAATTTGGGGAGCGGACAGTCTCGGTGCTACTGGACGGGAAGGAGTCGGAGCTCGTCTTCATTGATCATCCGAGCGCGGAGATGTCGGTGAGGATCTTGAACTTGATTAAGCTCTTCTATGTAGTCCCCGCCTCCACCTACTAGCCTGGAAAATATCCTTGGGATGAGACGGACCGGACGAGATGACGGCTTTGTATTCCGGACATGCGGACATGGAGCGCGGATGAGTCATGCTGACCTCACGCTCGTCATGCTACACAGCACACTGACGTCCACACTTTCCACATGAAATCCGCTCTCCGTCCAGTCATCACTCACTCGTTCATCACCCCACACATTCACTCAAATACACACACCCATTCATAGACACACACTCATTCATAAACACACGCGCAAGCTACACGAGCGCATTTTCACACGCTCGAGCGCATCACCAGAAAAGTTTCCATCGTCCCTCAAGGGCATTTTACCTTTCCCCAATAATGTGAGCCTTCAACTGAGTAAATGTTCTCTTTTCAACAACTTGATTTAACATCCCATGGAAGAATGAATTCCCCATGGAATGGGAGACTCAAGTTGCCCCACAGAAATTTCTGGATAGATTAACAGCTTTTGTGCTGGGGCTCCCGTACACAGGAATCGATTACCCCCCATCCCCACCCCCTTTTCCCTCGGACGTATTTACACTTATTATTACGACCACGGTATTATTATTAGTGAGTCACACACACGTACACGCACACACTTACACACTTGCACACGATTATATGCCATATGCCATGAACAGAGGCGACAAGTATGACAAATATTGACTCACGTTCAATAGCCCCCAGCACCCTAATCCCAACCGCTTGATGAACAATCATGTGCCATACAACGGTCGAAAGCTAGACGAATGTAGGATCGCGTAGGCGCATTTTGCATGTGATAAAATTTTGACCTCGGGTCAGGGCTAGAGGTCAAAATTCAAACAATTGAAAAAAAGTCAGAATGTCACACACCGTGGATTCCACACAAAAAATTAATGATAACACGAGAGTCTACTTTTAGCCTATTTTTAGCTGTGTAGTACCTAGGGAATGACATTCGAACATTTTTTGCGGTTCGTGTTCTTGTTCGGCGATCTCGAACCTTTTTTCTTAACGTTCGGGTTCGGATCGTTTTAAAATTTCTGAACATTAGGTAAGTTCGCGTTCGAGGGAAAATTTGTTCGGTTCGGTTCGGGTTCGGCACGGGTTCGGTTCTGTGTTCGATGATTTGAATTTCATTCAAGCTCTACAATGCCTTAACGGTCTAAAATCTCAAATAAGGTAGTTTTGAGTTGTTTGCATTGCTACCAAGGCTAAATCCATCGTGTGATGAAGTCTTAAGAATGCAATTAAAACAGCATAAATGCGACAGTTACACATTTTTTTCTTCGTTACCACACAATCAGTTAGAACATTAGACTTAAACAACTACCACTTGATAACTCATCTAAACACTACTTAATTCATTGCCAGTTTAAAAATTCGTTCTTACACATTAATCCACTTGAAAAATACAAACTAATGGTATTTGGAAACATTTGGTTATTTACGTTCCCGTCTATAGTCGAATAAAAAAAGGACACATGAGCACGCGTATGATAATGCAGCAATATGTTCGCAGTCATTAGCTCCTCCATTTTTGCTCCTGTCTTTACTTAGAACTAGGAGGCGTTAACATTCACGGCTGTTTAGATTTTGGTGGGAGCATACACTAAAATCAAATTTACGTTAGGAAGTTGTTTGTGTGCTAATGTTAAACCCTCCCAAGGTACCTGAATCCTAAAATATCACTACACGGTACTGTTGTGGCTTGGAATTTACACACCGGTAGAGACTAGACTTTGCGAAGATGGGATGCTGAATTAGAGTATGTGTTCGTGCGTCCTGCATTTACCGCGCACCCACGCTTAAATGCCCTTGACTTTTCAAGACCGAACATCGAACATTGGATGGGTTCGGTTCGGGATCGCCGATCCGAACTGATGTACGGATCGGCATTTTACCGATCCTGATTTCATATGTTCGGGTTCGGATCGATTCACGAGGGACCGAACTCTTACTAGGTTCGCGTTCGAGTTCAGCACTGTTCGGTTCGGATGTCATTCCCTAGTAGTACCACTTTTAACAAATTTGGGTTTGACCCGACGTCGAACATCCAGGTCAAAGGTGACAAAATTGACAAAATCCCGATAAATATGAGCAATCTAGGTATACAATTGTTCACTGCACATAAATATACATGCGGGCATGCCAATGGGAAAATTCGGGATCCCGCCTTTCCCCGTCGCTAGTTTGCATTCCTCCCCAGTATTGTCCCGCCTCTGTAACTTTTTCTTCGAGAGAACCCACGCAGGAGACACGTTGGCTCCTTTTAATAATATCCGTTTATATTATTATGTTAATACAATGTTAATAATAGTAATTTATGGAGTGAGGTCCCCAACTTTCCATCCAGCATTTCGCCCGTACTTTTCTATACGACTTGTCAGGGGAGAGAACCCCCACTGCCTCTTACCGCATTCTAAAAGGCGGCTCAAAGACTGTGCTATAGGTTGAAAGGTGGTGAAAGTTGGCTAGTGAAAGTAGTCAGCATCCTGCTCGAGCGCCTCCAACTTTTCCAGAAAAAGGTTCTTTACAGAAAAAAAGTGAGAGGAATGAAATTCGAGGAGAGGAACAATTGGGAGCCACGTGTTCTCGTTACCATATCGCAAAGGTCGATGATGATGATGATGATGATGAGGACTGTGGCGGTGCAGGAGGTTTGAAAAAAGAAAGTTTTTCGTTCACGAAATTCAGCCTCGCCGTCGTAAATATTTGAAAGGCTCCCCGGCCGCTTTGCAGATCCTTCGTGAGCCAGGTGGTACGGCCATGCTATAACTTGCGAAGCATTTCAGCAACTTCCACTCCTGCTCAACTCTACGACGGCATCACCGTTAGCACTAACCGCTTCTGCCGTGCTAATATATATAGATTGATATTGTCTGCATCCTTTCCGTATTGCCACGGCTCCAGCCCCGTGCAAGCGGGCTCCGCGTGGAAATCAATATCTCTATACATGTAAGCAAGCACTCCCAATAACTTGCACATCTGACGAGGTGAACACTTTTCAAACATCCTTTCTTCACCGCACGTACACACATACACACACACACCCTTACCCACATGGCTGCCATGTAGTTCAACTCACGGTAGCAGCGGAGGCTCACCGGGATACATTATGGGGACCACTTAGGCACGTGGGATGCTTGTACGACTGGTGGGTACATTCCCCACCTCGTTCCCCTCCCACGACTACAGGGTTGAGAGGAGATTCGGAGCAGCATTTGAGATTTGGATTAAATTAGTGGTAGTGGTAGTAGCAGAGGTGGTGGTAGAATTTTTCACGGACTTTCCCTCCCCCCGTATGAGATGATGATGATGATCCCCCCTATTCGTTGCTGACAAGACAGTTGTTGTTCCACTCAAGCTCAACCCCCATTTGCCTGTATATCCCGCCACCCACCTTTCAGCTGATTAATCCACATCACTCGCCCTGTCATTGAGTGGGGCAGGAGGCTCAAGTTACATGCCGAGGCGCCCGGGCACATCCGACACGATCAGCCGATTGTAGATACAGAGAGTCCAGAGTGGAGAGAGAGAGAGTCCCAGAGTTTCAAGACTTGTCGAGGATGAGTCATGTCAATATTTACACCGAGCCAAGGTCGCTCATGGTGCTCACGTACGGCTCCGCACTTTCCATGGTAACCCTATATAGGCGGATGGCACACACAATGGCCCCGTCACAGCACCACTCTATACTTTTACTCTACACTGTGGCGCCTGTTCAAGGGACTGGCAGAGTCGGAGTATCGTACATTAATGTTGGAATTGCACGGCTCAGGATCCGATCCGAAGAGGCTCTGTTATACGGACAACTACTTTCAATATGGCGTCTCGCCAGACGGCTGCCGGGAAGGCGGTTCCCAGGTGCTCCGAAAAGAGATTATGTTTGCATTTGGGAAATACGCGCCGCACCCTACCGGCCCTCGTGTCTCCTATGAGGAGCCCGAGCGGGGGGATGATAAAGGTTAGAGTGGGTGGGAAATATGGGGGTTCTGTGGCATAATCAATTTCCTGGGCTCTTTTTCATTGACGTGTTGTTGCGGGGGGAAGCAACTTGATGGGATCATTTCAAGCCTTGCCGCCTGAAATTTGAGGAGGGATGTGTCTGCCATGGTTATTTAGGTAAAATGCCCACCTGTTGGATCCGCGGGGAGCGAGCGAGGAGAGTTGGAAGAGGGAATGCTCGCA
>WJFA01001523.1:0-20849 GCA_009870155.1 Pseudobourletiella spinata | reverse complement strand
TGATTATTCATTAATTATTTTTATTATTAATTATTATTTTTCACTAATTATTTATTTTATGATTAACTATGATTATTCATTAATTATTTATTTTTATTATTAATTAATATTTTTCACTAATTATTTATTTTTATTATTAATTATTATTTTTCACTAATTATTTATTTTATGATTAACTATGATTATTCATTAATTATTTCTTTTTATTATTATTATTTTTCACTAATTTTTTCTTTTTATTATTAATTAATATTTTTCACTAACTGTTTCTTATTATTATTAATTAAAATTTTTCAATAATCATTTCTTTTTATTATTAACTGTGATTGTTCAAGTATTATTTATTTTTATGATTAAGTGTGATTGTTCATTAATTATTTCTTTTTATTGTGAATTATTTGCTTTTATAATTAATTATTACTTCCCATGAATTATTTGTTTTTATTGATTGTTAGTTTTTACAAAGTATCTATTTGACTTATAGAGATACACTTATTTAAGTTATTCTATTTATTTAAATTTCAGCGCGTGGGCACAGCTCCTGAGTCGCTCACAGAAGCATTTGGAACTCGTCCTGTTCCCATACATCCCGCGGGAAACTTTTACTCTGCGACACGACGACCCGAAACTCGTTGATATTTTACCCTCCGCCCCGGCCTATGTTGTGTACTCGGAGACAACGAATATATGGATCAATGTAAGTTATCATCATCAACAACTTCTTTATTAAATTTTCACCATAGATCTTTAGATTCTATCCAAAAAAAGCAATAATAAACTTGACCAAATTGATCTGTACTAGGTTAACGACATGCTATCCTTTCTCCCATGTGAAGAGCCCAACGCCGTGATGTTCCTGTGGGCGAGTGAAGAGTCCGGCTTCCGGCATATTTACATAATCAAGTCTGAACTTCGCCCTGCTTTAACACAACCCTGGTTGGGACATCCATCCGTTGGTAATAAGGCCATGCTCATACTTGAGTGTATATTCCCGCGTCAAATCCCGCGAATAAATGACTCTCATGTGAAATATGAATGTGAATGTCTTTCCAGCTCTGTGCCTTTCCCCGATGATTCTAGCCAAAGTTGCGGTGACGCGCGGGAGTTGGGAAGTTGTAAATGCCCAAATGGCCCTCCACTACAGCCTCGGCTTCCTCTTCTTCATCGGCCTGTACGACACGCCGATCGAGAGGCACCTCTACGCCGTCAGCATCCACAATCCCGGAGAGATCCGCCGACTCACTAATCTCGGCTATTCCTACTCTGCCGCCTTCAACAATGACTGCTCCATGGTCATCCTGACGTACAGTAGCACGAAGGAGACGCCGATCTGCCAGCTCTTTGGAATCACGTACACCAGCTCTCAGATTGCCGGCATCTCCTTCGAGCCCATCACCTTCGTCGTGTCTCGACCCAGTAAGAGACGTGATTTTACTGTCACAGTTGTCCACCGGAGGATCCTTGATTTTACACATCCAACCAGAGCATCCTGTTTTACCAACAACAATTTTTTTTCAAAACGAGCTAAATTTGGAATTTTTGTTTTTTTTTCGCAGTGGTTTTGTACCCGGAAATTGAGTCCTTCGTCGTGGCCCCGGACATTTGTACGTATTATCAGCAGGATACTGGGCTGGTCCTCTACGCCATGATTTACAGGCCCCACAATTTCGTACCTGGCAAGAAGTACCCCACGATTCTCAACATTTACGGGGGCCCTGAAGTTCAGCTCGTGTACAATTGCTTTCGGGTTCGTCCACAAAAATCAATTGAGACAATGTGTAGAGTATTAAAATTTAAATTCCCCCCCCCCAAACTATATTATAGTTTACTACTATACTATACTATACTATATTTTCCTCCTTATATTAATGATGTCACTCTCGTAACACAGGGAATGGGACAATTCTGGTTGTACCTGCTAGTGTCTCAGGGCTACTGCGTCGTGGCCCTTGACTCCAGAGGCTCCCATCATCGCGGTGTGGAATTTGAAAGTCACATTCGTCTGAGACTGGTGAGTTTTTACACTTGGTTGCCGGTAATCGGTAAGCCATCGGCACTGATCCCTTGCAATCAAATTTATGAATTTGGGCCCTTGCAGGGTACGGTGGAACTGAAGGATCAAGTGGAGGTGCTCATGTGGCTGGCCCAGCGGTACTCCTGTATAGATATGGCTCGGATAGGACTGTACGGCTGGTCCTACGGCGGCTACCTCAGCCTCATGGGACTTGCTCAGTATCCTAATATATTCAAGGTAAACATTGTTTTTCTTTTTCAAGAATCAAGGAGGGGAAGGGCTAAAAAATTTGGGTCATCCTAAAATTTGACCTCGGTTTACCTCAGGTCACGGAAATATAAAATGAATTTTTTAAACTACCGTCTCATAATGCCTGTCTCTTGGTTGGTCACAATGGTGGTTTTAGGTGGCCATCGCAGGGGCACCCGTCACGTCCTGGGAACTCTATGACACGGGCTACACGGAGCGCTACATGGACTTGCCCGAGAACAATCCGGAGGGCTACAAGGAAGGCTCCGTCCTCACGTACATTCAGCAGTTCCCCGACGAGGAGGATCGCCTCCTCATCGTCCACGGACTCGTCGATGAAAATGTTCACTTCACCCACACCGCCCAGTTCATCAATGCCATGGTGAAGGCCGGCAAACCTTACCAGTTGCAAGTGAGTTTGGTAGCCCACAAAAGTCCTCACAGTCCCCAAAAGCCCCTCAAGTCCTCCCTAATCGCAGTACGTATTTTCAAATAAAGTTGTTAATAATTTTTTGATTTTTTTTAATTCCAGTTGTATCCCATCGAGCGGCATAGCCTTCGGCGGATCGAGGCTAGTGAGCACTGTGAAACGATGCTCCTCAGCTTCCTTCAAAGGTGCTTATAGCACAGGATGAGTTCCCGCCCAAAGCGCCGCTCACGCCGCCCTCTGAAGCCACTCAAATTTTTTTAAAAAAAAACAAAACAAAACCGTATCCCCCAAAAGTAACTCCAGCTGAATCTTGGCATCATGATAGCCGCGTCGTCGTCATCATCATCATCACCACCATCGTCATCATGATATACGATGACTTACATTTATATTTGCTTATATGCATGCATACATATATGGAACCTCCAAAAAAAACGACCAGTAATGGCTAAGCTGGCTATGGTTCTATTATATTCTGTACCCGTGAACCATTTGCTCATCACTATCCTTGTAAATGTGTGTACGTGTGTGTTGGTGGGTGTGCCTGTATGTGTGTGTGTGTGTGTCATCATTAAACGTGCCTTCCTTCCCTTGAAAAATTCTCTTTTGAATTTTTTTATAAACAATAATTGAGAAAAGCAATTAGTGGAAATATTAAATATGAAAAAATACTTGCATTATTACAACAATCATAAAAAATAAGAGGAGGAAGAAACCAGTTGTGTTCGCCTGTGTACCATTGCGCCATTGCGCACGGACTGAGGCCTCAAAGTTCCTAAGAGACTTCTATACAAGTCTCATACTAACTTCCACGTCCACGACGCTAAAATCAGATCATCTCGCTACAACGGTCTTGCGCAGGACACGCGAAATGATTGCTACGAACCGTTGTTGTAATGTGCTGGCCAAGGATCGGGGATCGGGGATCGTCATGAACAAATGCAGAGTACGTACGTACTTCTCCTCACACAGTCTTACATTCATTGTTCTGCTTCCCGCATGAAAATAGCATCCGTTTATTTTACTCAGAATAACAACTTGAAAATATACGGCAAAAAATAAAATGACCTGTTTTACCATATATTACAATATGGTTACTATTATTGTTATTATTATTATTAATGTTATTTTATTATTATTTTTATTATTAGTAACATCAGTAATAATATTACTGTTCGTACTGCAATTATTACTTGAATACGTGTGACCAACGAAACCTCAACAATTACTTCTACGGCTTCCTCCAATATGCAAAAGATTGTTTCTATTTTGATGCTTTGCTTTGGTAATAACTAAACCTCTGCTGTCGTGCCCTGGTCAAAGTTAGAGTTGCACGACTGTGACCTGCGGAGGAGGAGCGCAGGCGCTCAGCCAGTAGATTATACTACTCACACGCACACACACAGCCGCGCATGTCCACATACATTTTGGACAGAAAAACAGGTTTATCAGGATTATCACAAGAAAGTGTGCCCACGTGCCAAGCGGCTGTAGGAAGCAGCGGCAGTAGTGCAGTGCGCCCACAGTCGCTGTCGCGCAGTGCCAGTCGACTCCATGTCAATGCATCTTACACCTGTACATTTGTGAACAACCTCGGCAGTTACAACGACAACAACAACAACACAACTCCACACAAAAATCTTTGTAATATGTAATATGATCAGATAATTACAGTAGTTGTGTAACTTACACTTAAAGAACACCATATAGAATCGTAGTCAAGAGTGCCAAAAAGCGTAATTTGGCAGCACTCACTCACAGGCACACACACACACACAAACACACAACAAATGTTAATGATGAGAATGAGGAGTAACAACAAGTCTGTTCTTATTCAATACATGCATACGTATATGTATATTATACAGAGCGTGTGCAAAACAGACTTTTTTATAGCTGTAAGAAATTTTATAATGATTATAAGAATAATAATAATAGTAATAGTAATAATAGTAATATTAAAAATAGTGAAATACTAAAATATCCAGAGATTACGACGATGACGAAGGTGAAGATGATGACGACGACGATGATCTGATATTGATCATTCTACAGGTATGACATTAACGATTAGGATCCCGCATCATTTCCAGGTGATCCAACGGCGTCAACGGTTCCGCCGGGGGTTGACCAACTCGTTGCTCTGCACGTGCGCACAAACAGAGAGGCATGAAGTGAAAATAAGAGAAAACTCTGCGTTATTTAAAGTATGTAATAATAATAATAATAATAATACGGGTTTTAATTTGTCCCTCCACTTACGCTCCTGCTCCTCCCAATCCAAAGGGTACGCCGTTTTCTTGTCACATAGAGCTAAATGGCGCGCTGGAATTCAAATCAAAATATTATTGGAATCCTAAATTTATATTCCTTTTTCTTCTCGCAACTCATTGGCGGGAATTTTTTGCGTATTTAATTATGTTATTTTCCACTCAACAACTCTTGAGAAAATTTTAATGTTTCTGGTAAAATACTTTTTTAAATTTTTTTTTAAAAACTATTAAATAATGGCAATATTTAACATAAAAAATAATATAAGTTTCATATTAAACAAAATAACAATAAAAGTTTAACAGTAAACAAAATGATAAAAAAATTTTCATATTGAATCAAAATAATAAAAAAAATTTAATATTAAACAAAATAAAAAAATTAACATTAAATAGCTAATGTACTAAATGATGGCACTTCAAATCCTAGTAAAAAATTAAATTTGTCAAAGATTTTCTCACTGCAAAATCATTCAAGTGGTAGAAATTTTTAAGTCAAAATTTTTTCACTATCCCGTGTGAAAATTCCCAAGGAGAAATTTATTAATTACCGAGTCGGTTAGGATTGATGGTCTCAAAGCCACAGGGGCACAAGAGCGGCTGTTCCAACATTTCCGTATCCCGCACCCGGATGCTCGACCCTCTCCGCCCCTTGCCGAAGGACGGGTGAGCACTGGCATGATGGAGCTGCATGGCACTCTTGCAGCACGTCGAGAATCGGCACTTGATACATGACATGTAGCCCCTGCCGAAAAAAATTATCATTACACATTTAATATTGAATTTCCTTTCGGATTTCCTTGACAAATATTGATAGCATTGTCATGTGCAATAATTTCATACGGGAAATGCTCCGGTTTTTCGATGGACGTGTGGCACTCCAAACAACCGCGCTGACCCACCCCATGCATCCTCACGTTGTGCTCCCGGATACTGTACATACTATCCGATACGCTGGATGATGTTGAGGGTTTCGAGACAATTCCGATACCACCAGTCGGTGTCGTGGGCGTTGTCGCTCCAGCCCTTTTCCCACTACCACCCGAGTCTAACATCACCAGCCCGGTTTTCGGCTTCTTCGGCGGCGGTGCCAGTACTGTTCGATTGAACGGCGGCGGTTTCGCCATGCTCAAACCCTCTTCGTCCCCGGGATTGTAGTAAATAATTTTCCCTGTTTTTATACGCACAAGATAGACAAAGTCCGTCTGTGAGGTGTTCTAACATTTATATAACTCCTATTATTTTAATTATTACTAAATAATAATATTACTATTGTTATTCTATACAATACAGATACTAATTATAAGCATAATAATATTGTAATTATTATGATGATAATAATAATAGTATTGTTATTACTAATACAAAATTAAAATTGAGACAACTTACGGGAGTGCGGCCTCCCCTTATGTGCAAAGTCTACAATGTGAGAGCGATATTCCGAGTCGGAGGAAAATACGAGGACACAGTGGGAGCACTTTTTCCCCTTGCGCATCTGATGAGTCTGGCGACAACCAAAATAAAAACGAGAAACATTAGATAATTTACTTAATTAATAATTTAAATAATAATTACTTTAATCCATAAATGCACTATGCGGCAAAGCTGAAAATCAAGATACGACGATGAAATATACACGTGGCGTACCTGAATATGCACCGTGATTTGTTTGAGGCAAAGGAATGATTTGGCGGGCAGGATTTTCATACAGGTGGGGCACAACACTGAGTCGCATCCCTTATGACTCTGAAAAAAATTAAAAAACAAACAATCAGCATTCTTATTGGTATACATTAAAGTATTTGTGTTCGTATTCGTATCGGTATTCATTGTAGTGTTTGTGTTAGTCTTCGTATCAGTATTAATTTACGTATTTGTATTAGTATTCGTCTTGGTGCTCATGTTTTTATGAGTCATGTACCTGATTGAAATGATCCACGACTTGGTAGTGGAAGGAGCTCCTGTAGTCGCACAGCTCACAGACGTACGGCGTGTCCGCCTCACAATGATTCTCCCACATGTGGATGACAAATGCACTTTCGCGACTGAAGCGCTCCTGACAAATGCGACAACTGTAGCCCTCCCCAGTGGACATTTTGTGACACTGAAAGAAATAACATGGTAAAGAATTTGTAAATTTGTCTTATAAACCAGAAAGAAAAAGTTTGGATCAGACCTCAGAAACAAAAGCGGCTCAAAATACGTTTTAGCAACAAATTTTAAAATTAAAAAATAAATGAAGTTTTTTTCTAAAAATAGTATTTAAATTTTTCATTTTTTTACTTCTAATATATGCGCCGGCAAACCGCTCGTTGGAACATCCTTGAGGCAGTAGTTGCAAAAGTTGATGGTGGCAGAGGCTCGGCCAATGGCATGGACGTGGGAGTATATGTGCCGGTAGACTTCCGTGTTGGTGAAAAATGGTTTCGAGCACAATGGACACTACAGGGAGAAAACAATAAAATCATAAATCAATAAAAATCAATGAAACATTATCTTGGCTATTGATGTTGACTCCGGGTTGAAGGGAAAATAAAGGAGAAATGGGAATTTACTAAAGCAGAGCGACATCCCAACAGCAAAAGTTAGACGGTGACCTCAATGACCCCTATAATGACCTTGTTCAAACTGACCTAAAACGAGGTAATTGGTTCCTACAGCAGCCGCGTTGAAATAATAAAGTTGTCAATCGGGAAGGCAAAATTTAAACGATGACCCCGGCTGACCTCACCGGGGTTTAGCAATTTTGATACCCACACTTATAAAAAATCCCTACTTATTCCATGAGTAAACATCCCGTTAGAATTCAAATAAATAACCCCGCAGTGATCAGGTCATCGGATGACCCCTCATGACCTCGCTGGTGACTACCGATTTAGATAGAATAGTATCGGAAAACAATCCCTTTGGATAATGAAAGACGACTTAATAACATAAGTAAATCACTTTGTACAAGAGTCATCCAGTGACCCCGGATGACCTTGCTAATCTCTGCCAATACTATGAACGCCATATTCTACAGTGGTTCCAGTAGATAAAGAACACTGGGCTACAATTTTCCCATAAGGGGTCATTGGGTGGCCCGCCACCCAATGACCCCGAATGACCTCACCCATCCTGACCAGTTTGAACAGCATGGCGTACTTCCAAGTGGTAACTATTGACTGACTGCATGGACGGACAAGATGAAAGCATAGAATAGCAAGGGAGTTGTTGTCTCTACAATTTTGACCTTTTTGACCCTTTGACCTCTTTGCATTTTACCTTAACATTTTGGGGGAATTCCCCGCCCACTTCCTTCTGAATCGTGCTCGGGATTTCCCCATAGTAATAGCTTTCCAAAATGAGGGATTTCGGTGTCTTCAAAAAATATTCCATTAGATTGGGAGTGGATGATGTGGGTTCCGGCTTCCGTTTCAGCGGCCCATTTGCCACGGTGAGCGTGGGCACTTGCGGCAGTAAAACCGGCGGTTTTGAAGCATTTCGAAGGCTCCCGCTGCTACTTGCGCCGCTGCCGCCGCCACCGATCCCGCCAACCCCATTTGAACTACCTACTCTATTCTCGATAACTTGAGAACTTAGCGAGGGCATGACATCGCCCTGGCGGATGCTGTCAGGCAAAAGGTCAATCCCACTGGGATGAAGGGCACGGCTGTATGACCAGTCTTGGAAGGGGTTCATCGAGATCTTATTCAACCATGACACCAGATTCCCGCTTGGTCCTGTAAAATTCCAAGGTAACAAAAAATATAAGAAATACAATTTCAAAATTATTTTCCACGTTGTGAGTAGCGCGCCAATTTTCTTAAAAGTAAAACATTTCTGATGTGCTGAATTTAATTTCAAAGTTTAGTTTTTTTAAATACAATTCCTTGATCGGAGCCTCACCAAAATCCCAATTCGTCATCGTTTTAATGTGTTCCAAAATATTATCGAATGCACTGCTCGGCGTAATCCCCCATTTCTCCCGCCACGACAGCTCGTCCAAAAATTGCTGGATCAAACTCTTGCTCAGAACGCAGAGGGTATTCTGAAATTTCAAAAACATTTTGAGTTCAAATAATTACAACAAAATATAATAAAAAAATTTAAATATAAATAATAATAAAAGTAATAAAATTCAAGCAAAATGAAATGCATAATAATAAAAATAATAACGTAGATAATGATAAAATAATAGAATATAAAATTATATGCTTAATATAACAATAAATATAAGAATAAAAAGTATATGCTTTATGATACACATCAAGATATAAAGTTAATATAAATAATAGTAAAACCACTAAAACATACAGCAAATACAACTAATGATAAAAACAATAAAATATAAAAGTAAAAAAACTGGCTGCCAAAACTAAATGCTGGAAATACTTTGAAAATGACCGCTCAATCGGCGACGGGATCTGAAAGTTGAATTTTACCTGAAACATTTTCGGAACGACGTGCTTCAAATAGTTCATGACATTGACATTGGTGGGAGCCTTAGGGTCATAGTCCTCGTCGGTTGGGGCCTGACACTGAGCGAGATTTGTGAAACCCATGTCGAGGAGCAAATCCTGAAAACAAAGGATTCGTAAAAAATTTCTCCACAATTTTCAAAAAACAGTCGTTCAAAAATTAAAGTTTCCAAATCGAAATTTACCTGCTCAATACTACCGTCGATGAGGATCGTGCTGGATTTTTCCACCCAGATGTTGAGCGGGGATAAAATCTGAACTCCACGAGTTTTCGAAGCATCACTTAGCTATAAACAAAAGAAAAAAATTATCGACAATTTTAGAATTTATTTTTTATTAAATCTCAAATTAAAATAAAAAAGCTTGTGAAGTTCAGAACAAAAAATTACCGATGACATTGGTTGTTGCGGATTAATGAGTTTCATACGTATCATTTTAGTTTCCGGGTCAAAAACTCCGAGGATTTCTATCTTCACTTGTTTCTTCCCGGTGGGGGCCTGTAGAATATTTATACGCGGGAAATTTAAGGAAAAAATTTAACAACAAATTATATTAAAACTTCAAATTTTACAAACTTACAGTCAAAGTCGTTCCCAAAGTGATAATCCCGATTTCCACATACTTGCCCGGCCCACCCATTTTCGGACAGAGTTCGTGTAGTGCTCCGACGCAAACGCTCCTCAACAGCGTATAAAAGTTTTTCAGGTAGCCTCCAGAGACCTTAGAAATTTTTTAAAAAATCAAACACAATTCTTCATTGCAGCAAGCCCACAAAATTACTTCTGACACTTTTTTTCTCCAAGATTACCTTGCACCAATTCAAAACATTGGCAGCCGAGGTCTGACATGCCCAATGGTATATTAATTTGAGTAGAGTGGTGGGCGGGTGTTGCGACGAGTCGAATATGGAACCCTCGTACACGGAGATTTGCCTACCCGAGCAACAATCCGATATCCACACGTAGCCCCCGCTAAAGGGTTCCTTGTCTTTATCCGAATACATGCCCAACTTGAACTGGACCGGCTGACCATCTTCGCCCTTGTGGAGGAAACACTTGTGCTCCAGGCGGAGGAGACCCTTCTGCATGAGCCACTCCGTGAATCTCGACGGGGCGTACACCAGGGCATTCTTCACAAGTTGATCTGTTAATTCATACCAAAATTCACAAAAATCTCCAGTTAAAAACTTAAAGTGAATAAAACTCACGATTCATACAAATAATAGATACATCAATTAAGTAGCTTCTGCAGAAATAAATAAAAAAACAAAACAAATAGCTTTTAGAACCGTACATGAGAAATTAAATGAACAAAATCAATGGTAAAAAAATCAAAAATCCAATAAAAAATAAAAAAAATTAACAAACAAAAAACAAATTTGCAGATAAATGAGTTGAAAAATTAAATCAAAATATCAAATTAAAAAAGAAAAAATAAATCAATGAAGAACAACAACTTTGCAGATAAATGAGTAAAAAATACACAAAAATCAACTAATCTGTAAATTGATAAATAAATACCAAAACTAAATCACAAAAATTGTAAATTCATAAATAAATACAAAACTCAACCAATACATGTGATGTGTAAATAAATGACTACAGAAATAAATAAGTAATTAAAAATTTCAAAAAATCTTACCCAATTCCGCTCGCGATGCATTGATTTCATGCCGTGCCGGTTTCTCCTGCAAACAGGGCTTCACATTTACCACAAGGGAGGGGAAAGTTTTGGAATTGGTATTATTGTTCGAGTCACTACTGGTGCTGCCGTTCATCACGGTCGCCTTCTCCACCCCATTCACACTACTTCCCTTGTCCGCAGCACCACCACTAATTTTAGTTATTGACACGGTCGTCGCGGGCTTATTTAAATTCTTCATATCCTCCTTTATCCCACTGGGACTGGCCGCCGCCGCGAGACCATTAGAACTGCCAGTCTGTGGATTCGCAAGAGACAGTAGTCGAACTGCTTTCACACCATTATTATTATTACTACTGGTTAAGGCTGTGGAGGTTTTAACAGTGGTTGGGATTCCGCGTTGAATCAGCGTCGTCACTGTTGTCTGTTGCTGCTGTTGCTGTTGCTGCTGTAACAGCGTCGCTCCAGTCTTTGGATTCATGATAGCTGTGGAGGTTTTTGGTTGGAGAATTGAAATTGATTTCGCTACATTCCCAACTGCTGTTCCTCCTCTGTCTATGGTAGGGCTAGTGTAGGCTCTGGCAAGTCCAGCTTTGAGGACTGCCTGCTGCTGCTGCTGCTGTAACTGGGGATTTGTGGTGACTGGTGTTGTGGAACTGACGAGTCGGGTAGCTACCAAGGAGGCTGCAGTGACACCAGTTACTGGCCTAGATGTATTAGGAGCGGGTTGACGGGCGCCGGTGGGTCGGATGGCGATTGACTGCGCATCTAAAAATAAATTAGAAATACGTAGGTAAAAAGAATAATAATATTAAATTATTTTCGATACTAACACTTAGCATAATAATACCATAGAATGATATGACGGCACTTACTCATACCAGTCTGTGCGGTCGGCATGATTAACAAACCCGAGGTCGTGTCGAAAAGCAGCTGGGGAAAATGTTGAGTGGGGACGACGGAGGCGGCCCGGACGTTACCCGGTTGCACCGCATTTCGATGAAGTACTGCAAAAAAAGTAAAAGAAAAAAACTTGGACATCACAAAACTTTGCCACCAAAACAAAACGTGAGTTTTCACAAACTTAAACTTAACACTTGGTTGATTTCCACCGTACCCGACATGGGCTGAGCTATGCTAGGCGGGGTGGTGATTTCCGCTGGTTTCGACGTCCGAACTGTTGACAACTGCGGTCGGGTATGAACCGTGCTCACGGACGTGGCGGGGGCATAGTTGATTCGGCCCGTGATGAAAGTTTGCGGCTGAGTTGTGCTCGATGTGGAAATCACAATGGGATAAGACGTTTTCTGAGCCAATTGTATCCTCTGGACGCCGCCTGATGAGGATGAGGACAGGGCGGCGGCGGCGGTCACTGTGGTCGGGGCGGTGGCGGCTTTTTTCTTCCTCCAAAACTCGAGCGAGTTCCAAGTTTTACGCTCCTGAACCCCAATCTTCAGACTTTTGTACTTTTCATAGTCACACCTTTGACTCTGTAATTATGAAATAATTATTATCAAATGGTTGAGAAATAATTTATTATGACTCAGCAATACTTTTGTTTGTCTGCATTACTGTTATTACTATAATTATTATAATTACTGACCTCATAGAGAGCCTTTTGCACGTCACTAATGTCCTCGTCCCACACTTGAAGATCCAGCTCACTGCTGTGCTCCGGGGGGACAACTTGTAATTCCTCGTCTTCGTCCATTATTGTTATTATTATTATTACTTATACGATTATATCGGCAATTAGGAAAGGTCGGAGGAGTCAACACTGGCCAGAATCTTCCATGACATATGAGCCCGCCTCTGATGAACTTGGAAAAGTTGGTAACATTTTGAAATTAATTTTACGGTAACAATTCAATCAACGTTTTTCCTTTTTTAAAGCGTCAAAACTTGCAGAGTAGCATGGATGAGTCACCTGGACCGGTTCAAACTTGTCGGGTTTCAATCCTTCCTGTGCTACCCAAAATTTTTAGGGCTCCAAGTCGGCGGCTTCAACAATAAAAGTGGATAAGTTGAGAAGGCGAGACTTCTCGACACAGGGTTTCGATATATCTCGCAAATCCTGCGGTAAAGTGAGCCTAGTATGCACACACAGTTTTGGCTAC
Organism: Pseudobourletiella spinata; assembly: GCA_009870155.1. Classification (NCBI taxonomy): domain Eukaryota; kingdom Metazoa; phylum Arthropoda; class Collembola; order Symphypleona; family Bourletiellidae; genus Pseudobourletiella; species Pseudobourletiella spinata. Next base: position 7,668 of record WJFA01001523.1, on the reverse strand, counting down.
AGCGGCAGTATAGACTCTGGGCGAATCGAAAGAATGGAAGTCCTTCTCATCGTGACCGTGAAATAAATATGCTGGAAATATTTGCAAAATTTTGACGTCAATTCGAAATGTTGATGATTCCAGGTATGACTGGGGAAGAGCCAGTTTAAAAAAAGAACAGTTCCATACACACTGTTAATGTTTGACGACTTGAAAACTCTACTTCTTGCTCTCTGGATGTACAGAGAAACGACGACACGACGGCTGGCTCGAAGGGACCACCTGCAAAAGACGTGCAGGCCAGGGGGTGAGCTAAAGGAGTTCTCCCATCCAATTTAATACCGTCTATTCACATGTAAATATACTTGTCGTGGGGTCGCACCCCCTGGATCATTACTTTCAGAAGTTTATACGTATATATATACATGGGAGATGAAATTGGGGGGAGTTCTTTTGTACCTTATTGAAAATTTTGACAACATTCAGGCTGGTTACAAAAATTTGATCAAAATAACATACTTTTAAAATGTAGTAACAATTCTTTTTACCATGATACCTCTGAGGACGACTAAAATCCTAACGTTATAGTTGAGACATCGTTAGACCTTAAACCGTAATAGTTGAGAAATCGTTGTACCCGAAACCGTTATAGTTGAGAAATCGTTATACCCGAAACCGTAATAGTTGAGAAATCGTTATACCCGAAACCGTTATAGTTGAGAAATCGTTTTACCCGAAACCGTAATAGTGAAGAAACCGTTATACCCGGAACTGTTACGGACCGAAATTAACTGGACGATATTCGAGAAATAACAATTTAAGCCTACACCTTAAGGTGTTCCTTGCTTAAACTCCAAGTCATCGAAATATTACACCATTGACGTAGAAGAATTTTGGCAACCTTAACTAACTTTCTCCAAGACTTCTGTCTTTTACATTGCACACAATTAAATTTCCCACCCGAAAAACCAATATTTCCGCCAAATTCAACATATACCGACGTAAGCATGCGGATTTCCAAATTTTAAAGCACAACGCCAACCATTAATTTCTCAAAATTTATTAATCTCTGAAACTTATGAAAAAATCAATAATCTTTGAAAAAGCCACTGATGCAAGTCCGTTGAAAATTGCCCGAGACAGATACTATGGACTAGTCATTAGTCACACTCGGTCAGGCACGAACCTCATGAATTAATTATTCCGTACCCAAACAATATCATTATTAAATTTCTAGTACTTGCACCAAGGCATTTCCAAATACAATTAAAAACTGCCTGAAATCGCACCCAGCATCCTGCGAGCGCGCATTCGCGCCCGCCTTTTCCCCGCTCATGTTAACAGCCGCGCAAAAGTTGTGCGCAAGGACATGGACATGCAAGATCACCCCCTCAGCTGGCCGCACGTCCTTTATGGGCACCCCCTTAAGAGAGAAATCCCAGAGCCGGAGCAAATTGAGTTCCCATCGAACAAACTGCGCATGCGCTCAACTGAGTTTGTCCTGTACAACACTTTGCGCCACACTACGGGATCATGCGTATACAGACACACTAGTATGCACGGTACTTCGGCTCCGCACTCGTACGTACGACCCCCCAGTCTGCTAAACTGAGCGACACTGTATGCACGCACTGTCAGCTTGAATGCGGTGATTCGTTTGTATTCGTCCCGTACTCGCGCGCTTGTGTGTGCATGAAATTTGCTGTCTCCTACTGTCAGTAGTAAAAGCTGTACTGTTGTCCGCCCGCCGCGAACTGTGGACCAACATTGGAAAGTCCGTGACAGGGAAATCCGGTGAGATTTTAATGTCACGTTGGCGTCCTCCACTGTCATTGTAGGCGCCGCCAAAGTGGGCGGGCATGCGGAAGTTTGATTGACGCAGTCAGTAGTAGTAAGTCTGATGCTCTTGGCACTTGTGGATAATCATCGGGATCGGACCGGTGGTGGTAGCGGTCGCGGAACTTGCTCCTGGTAATAATAATAATAATTCTAATAATAAAAATAGTAATGGTAAAAAAATAATGAGCATCATCTATTGCACACCTTGTAGATTTGCTGACTTGGAGCGGAAAATATGAATTTTATTATAGCTTATTCTGCGGCGACCTGACCGACCATGGGTTTTCCAGGAGTAGCTATGAGGCGGATTTTCAAATTTAAAAACTACGATAACTCTAATACGTCCTTCATCACCATCTGAGTAAGGAGCGGGAACTGAACTGTCAAATCTATAATGAATGGAAAAGAATCGGAGGGATCCATACAGTAATAATAATAACAATTATTATTATTTCCTCAAGTTATAAAGATGATTCGTGGGATCAACTTGCGGAAAACCATCCTGTCACTTCTTCTCGCCTCATTTCTAGTCTACTCGGTGGATTTCCTCCCGCGCCGCCACAATGACATCTATCACAAAACAAATTGTAAGCTCCCATAATTGCTGTTGCTCGCATATACTCTTTTACAGACTTTTGAAAATTGTGTGGATTTTTTATGACTTGGATGTGATGGATTTTATAGACTTTATGATTTTTAAGAAAGTAGATATATTTTTTTTGATAGACTTGGAAGCCAGAAGGCCGAAAAAATTACTCCTCGACTTGAAAAGCTGTCCAATTCCGCTCGAGCTGGAGTCACCGGAAGTGCCGGAAGCTGATGAGTATGAGTGTGACGTTGGGAGACCGTCCATCACGTATGTTCGAGGAGATGTACGATATCACATGATTTGATGGATCTCATTCTAATTATTCTATGTAGTTTCGGTAGCACCACAGCCTTGAGGCGTGGAGAAGTACTCGGTTGGGGATGCTGCTGCTGTTGTTGTTGTTGTTTTTGTGGGAATTCTGAAGCGTTTCACATGTTTCCAGGTGATATCTGTCAACTCATCGTTCAAGGATGCCAAGTGCTGCTACAAGGGGATTCTGCGCAAGCCAGGAACTGATAATGAGATAACGTGAGCAGGCCGAGATTTGTAGTTTCTAAGTGTGGCGTTCCAGCCGGTTGTTGTTGACCTGTAAAATCTGTTTCTTGATGCTCCCCAGATTTGCTCCCGAGTGCATTTCGGTAGATCCGACGGTTCGGGTGACATTGTATGATGCTGTGGTGGTTATTTGCCGCTATGGAGGATCCCTGTATGATGACTACCATGCCGTAGTGCGGAAAAAGTCGTCCTCAGTGTCCGAGCAAAATGGCATTGGGCCCAATATTCTCATCATTGGACTGGACTCGGTGTCCCGATTTCATTTCCACACGTTGCTGCCGAAAACGAGGCATGTGCTGGAAGAACATGGGTCAGTGGAAATGTTGGGCTACACCAAGGGTGATTTTGAAATACAGTTTAACTATTGAGTAAGAATTATTCAGGTAAACGGAGTCTTGGTTGGTAGGGAATTAATTTAATCACGAATTATTTTCAGTGGGGGAAAACACTTTCCCGAATGCCATCGCCTTCCTCACGGGCTACGAAGAGGATCAAGTGCTTAAGTTTTGCTATAGCCGAGCCCGCCCGCTGGACTCATGCCCGTTCTTGTGGCGGAATCTGAACATGACGACGGCCTTGCTGGAAGATGCTCCGAAACTGGCTATTTTTAATTATTTTAAATTCGGTTTCCTCCACCCGCCCACGGATCACTACCTCAGACCGCTCATGTTGACCGCCATGCATGATTTCTATGGCATGGTAAGGCCCACAGACATATGCGCACACATGCATGGACTTTGGAAAAGATTTTGGTTTCAAATGTGTCTGCATGATCGAGCATGATGGTTTGTATTGCCCGCTTACATTTTTGTGTTGATCTATTTTGATTCTGTATAATTAGTAATTGTGCACATATTATTTTATTTTCTGTCAAGTTGTAGTTCAGTAGTGAGTAAAACTCTGCCTGCGGATAGACCCTGTTATGAGTGTGTTGTGGGAGGTGACAGTCTCTCGCGCTATGGCGATGTAGCGAAACCCTGCATCTGGAGGGTACCCACACCCGTGAACCCATGTTTTGATGGCCCATGTTTTAAAGTATTTGCATTTTTTTGTTTTATTTTTTTTGTAATTGGCAAAAAAGTTTAAAAGTTTTCGTGTGAAAAGATTTCTTATCAATCTAGATTTCACTTTTATTTCAGAAAGATCTCTTCAACTGTGTCGGGAGTCGCAGTACGGAGGCGTTTATCTTGGATCATATCCAGCAACTGCATTCGGTGGAGAACCCACTATTTCTGTTCACATGGTTAACCTCGCTGGCTCACGAGTCTGTGGGGAACCTTCCGAAGGCGGATGAATTGTTCGCGCACTTTTTCAAGACTTTGAATTTCTCCAATACGATCGTCATATTCATGAGCGACCACGGCCACCGCTACGGGGAGACGCGGACGACGTTTAATGGCTGGTACAATGAGAAGTTGCCGTTTTTCACCATTGCGTTGCCGAAGGAGGTCAAGTCATTATTGGGACCAGAGCGGATGGCGGCGCTCAAGTCGAATGCTCGGTAGAATTTTTTTGAAAAATTATCGCTGTATTATTATGATTATTAATATTCATTTTATTATTATTATTATCATGATTACTATTTATTTTGGAATAGTTTTCGTTGTAAACTATTTTGAGGTAACTTTGAGTTGCAATTTTTATGGTAGGAAACTGACGACCCCGTTCGACGCCTACCGAACGATCGTAGAGATTCTGCAACTTTACGGACTGAAAAGTTTGAACGGTGATGAGGGAATTCTGAACGGCCAGCCCTTCCCGCGCACCAGAGGTTCATCCCTCTTCACGGAGATATCCGGGGAGAGGACTTGCGACGAGGCGGGGATCCCGCGGGATTTCTGCGCTTGCGGAGACTTGAAGGCCATGGAACTGAGACATCCGCTCCTGGAGCGCGCGGCTCGGCATGCCCTCTCGAGGATCAACAAACGACTGCCGGCCCGCTGCATCCCGTTGGACCTGGACCAGATCACGGGAGGGGCGGCCTTGAACGACCGGGAGTTCATCGTGGGCTTCACCACGAAACCCGGGGGGTTCCGACTGGAAACTGTCGGCTGGCTCAACGGTACTCTCACCGTCCATCATGTGCCCCGCGTGAACAAAATCAGGAGCGTGTGGTGCGTCAACGATTGGTTCCTCGAATTCTACTGCCACTGTAGCTTTCTGGGCTTCATCAAAGAGTTTGTCTTTGGATGATCGGAGGGGTTGCTGCTGTGATGAATTATTGTTATTAATATCATTGTTATTATTACCATCATTATTATGACTCATTGGAATTATTGTGGATTCTCACTATTCATAAGTTTGGCTCTGATAACCGTATGTTATTTCGTCAAGTGTGGTGGCAATACTAGTATCGAAATACTCAGGATTGAAAAGGGACAGTTAATTCGTTGTACAGTGGCACATCCTTGTTCCGGCAAGCCATTATGATGACTCTTTTGAATTGCATGTGTGTGGTTGAGCTTAAAGCACCAATAAAATCGCCAGAGTAATTTGACAAATCTATACACTAGAACCTGAACATATTTTAGCGAGTCGCGCTTGGACACCGTGTGGTCCAAACGGAACACATTTCATCATCCACAGATAACAAAGTAATGTAAAAGGTAGAGCATGAATATGTAGTCAACGACTCATTCCATAATGGTGATGGTCGAAAATCCCAAAGGCTCCCACGATCACCCGCTCGAGTCGAGATCGGGTAAGTAAACTAGGTCAGGTAGGAGAGGCGTTGGAGTATAAAAAATATTGGGCTCATCCTTGTTTCCCGCTTGTCCCCTTCTTCTTCATCTTCATCATCTTCTTTTTCATCTTCATCTCCTTCTTGGAGGACAGGAAGACGCTTTAATCATTTCCTCTCCAAGTGGGCAATGGGCAGCAGTGCTGAGAGAGTTGATCTGTCTGAGAGTGGGTCGGTGGAATACAATCCACAGCGTTGTTGGACTGGAAAAAATCAGGTTAGTAGAACTGACGAGAGGTAACGTTGCCAGTCAGATGCACACTCAAAGCAATAAGTTGATAAGGTGGCTAACCTTGTCCAGCATCCTCACTCCAGTCCTCCCGGGCTCATTTGAAGGAGTTGAATATGCCCAATTGCCGGGATTGAGGACGAGGATGAGCCTTGATCCTTGACATAGGACGGCATCGGTGGGAATGAGTTCGCTTGTATTGGCCCCACATTATTGGCAAATAAGGCGACGGTTCGGGAAACTGCCTTGAGAGCATCTGTCATTCGATCAACGGACGCTCGTCCAACGGTCGTTTCGACAAAGTTTCGCTTCCGAGCAATTGGATTCGGTAAACTGGCTTTCGATCAACGGGATATTCGAGAAACAGGTCGTGCAATCCTGCACGTTGCTGCAGGCAATTTCAGTCTTTAAAAAAAACAACTTTGCATACAGAGTCACGATTTTGGATTTTTTTGCCTCCGAGGGAAAGAAGATTTTTCCCCAACGGTCTGCACATTACTCATTTATTATTAGGTGACCCTTGATGTCATCACGAACCTGCCGAGGATAATAGATGAGCTGTGGATGCGACGCGGGTTCCACAATATTGTGGTGTCCCCCTGTACAAGACCATGAGTTCGGTGGAGTGCGGAACTTTGCCGCCGGACCGGTGGCCGATGGTGGGGAAACAGTAGTGAAGGGATCTCGCGGAAACCTCCGGGAAAAAAGCCATAAATACTTGAATGACAAGCCGGGCCCATCAATTTCCTTGTTGTTCTCCTCTCCATATGATCCCATTATTACTATGTGTTCCATCCCAGAGATTCTTGCGGGCCTGAGCCCAGTAGTAAGTGGAGGGCAAAGGCCGAGAGACCCGTCGACCCCCTCATTCCCTCTGTTCCGGAAGAACGGTTCTGTATCATGGATGTACTCTGCTGCTGCTGCTTTTGCTGCCCCCCTCGTCATACCCAGCGAGTGTGTGTGTGTGTGTATAGAACGTCGCATGGACACGCCGACGGAGAGTCGGCGGAGAGATGCCAGATTTAAATTGAATACAGGGTTTATGGAGCTGAAAAATTGGGCTGAGAAGAAGCTCATCCTTTCATAAAGTGCGCGGGATGATGATGATGATGATTCCCTATATTTAATTTGCTCAGTGTTCCGCGCTACGTACTTTTTCACTGTGCCGTGCCGTGCGGTAGTAGTGGTGAACTCAGCAGTGGCAGTAGCAGTGAGTGACTGCTCCGACTTCTCCTCGTGCCACTGCCGAAGCTACGGTGATCTACTGCATGGATTCCCCTAGCCGAAGGTTTTCCAGATTGGCTGGCAGACTATTGTTGGGAAAACTGGATCCTCGGGTTGACAAGTAGCGAGACGTTTGTTGGGAAAACTGGATCCTCTGGTTGACAAGTAGGGGGATGTTTGTTGGGAAAACTGGCTGGATCCTCTGATTGACAAACAGGGGGACTTTGGTTGGGAAAACGGGGTACTCTATGGTTGACTTGTAAGAAGACGTGTTTGTTGGGAAATCTGAATCCTCTGGTTGACGAGTGAGGAAATTATTGTTGGAAAAATCGGATCCTCTTGCGGACAAGTACAGGGTGTCCCAAAACTATACAGGGTGTCCCAAAATGATGTATTCGATTTGTTTCGGGAATAAAATCCAAACTGCTCAACCGAGGACTATTAACGATGGCTCAAATTAAAGCTGAGTTTTTGGAATTACATCTCCTAAAATATCGCCGAAATCGCCGGGCT
>WJFA01001522.1:0-20850 GCA_009870155.1 Pseudobourletiella spinata | reverse complement strand
CGAAGTACCACTCTGACTCTGGATTCGAGCTTATGATATGACTCCTAGTGGAGTGTAAAATACATGGGGAAAAGTGCAAATCCCAAAAGAGTTCCTCAACACAATATCTTTTGTCCGCTCATAAATGTCCAGCAGCCAGCCTCCTTCCCCCTTCCCTTTGCCAATATTAAAGCTACAAAAGGCGAAGTGGCCGTAGGTTACTCTCCCGAAGGTTGAATTTTACATCTCTGACCCTAATTGTAACCGTGGTCCAGGGTCGGGTCTAATGAAAACTCAACGGAAGTGACCCCAATTCAACCATGTGATTTCAGCCGTGCTAATCTCATCAACTCTCCAGTCCCTCCGTGGATCACGTCTTCCATGTAACAGTAGCATAGCGAACGGATTGCGAATGTCGGTGATGTAAAGGCATAAATGGGTACACCTTAAGACCATGACTATTTGGTATGACTCGTATGCTCAGGATTTCAAGTCTAATCTTTTGGGGGCTTTTCCAACTGCGTCAAAGCTCGAGCCTTTTAAAATAAGTAGTACAAGAAGTGGAAAAGTTCAAAGGTTTATTGCAGCCATGTAGTGAGGATGATGAAGCAATGGGTATCGGGCCAGTAGGTTTTTTTAAGCCCTGTGTTCGATTTGTTGTTTATTGTAACCTCTGCTCTTTTATCAAGGGATCAATCGGAGGGAATAACATGAATTATAGCTCCAGCCGCAGTTTCATCCCCTCCGCGGAGCACAGTCCCCAAATCCTCGAAGGTGACCCCTGAATAGCCTATAGGAATAGTTAGAGGTGAGCATGAGAAGTCTGCTACTGCAATGGTGTTTTCATGTCTGTGGGACTACATTCAAGATGAGCCTCAGGCCTTGGTACGTCATGGGTCGGAATTGTGAAACTGTGAGTGGCGTACACACGAAAATAATTACCCAAAATACAACCTTATCGTTCCATAACCCTGTGATAAACATGGGTACGCGGAGTAAATGGAGCGCCTGTGTGGACGGATTTGTACTGTACGCTCGCATTCATATTATTATTATTATTATTATGCTGATGATGATTATGGAAACGGAGTAGGCTTGTTGACAAGCCTATTTTGAATAAAACCTTATGTGTCAAGGATCTTGCCTTGTTGACGTCTTCGTCTTCAAAATACGCCATGGAATTCTGCGTCTGTCATTGTGTGTATAATGTGATGAGTGTACATGTTTCTATGTGTGTGTGTGTGTGTGTGTGTGTGTGTGTGTGTTTGCTTATGGAGTCCCCCGTTTTCTGCATTCACCTCACACATTTCAGCCCTGTCTGGCCCCGATTTTGAAGACAGTGGACATTGCTACACGATTCCTGCCAGGTATTCTCTGTCACTTGAATGGAAATGAGATGCTAACGCGCACCACCGGGTATCATATATGCGAGTTGACGGCACAATTCCCTCCCCATACTTTCCGCACATCCAGTTGTTCCATGTGTATTTTGGCCCAAGTAGCTGAATGCAGAGGAGAATTGATGCAGTCCGTCAAGTAGTACACAACTGTAGACCCTCTCATAATGTTACACTTTCCACGTCTCTCCTGCATGTAGTGGAACGGGAGATGTGTGCCGTGAATGCAGGTTGGGAGTAGGGAATGTCACAGTAGTTGGATGCAGCGGAAGGTTGAGGCCTTTTTCTGCCGGATCGAAGAGTGACGTTCAGTGGGATCATGCGCACTGACTGAGTCTATCCCCCGAAGACCGAAAACGGGTGTTCTAACCGCTTGCAACATACAGTTATAGCTTCACTCCGTCTGCCGAGGGTGTGTTCACTACGTACTATATAGGCTACAGTTGAGCTAGTATGCGAGAGGCTGACGTCGTTAAACCTCTCGGGCCTACTGTGAGTGCTCATGACGACGTCCTCGTCAGCTTCCTGGATCCGCCGACGGAGAGCTACTCACAACACTTTGAGCGGTCAGTTGTGGCAGTCACGTCATACACACGTCGTCCTGAACAGCACATGCTAAGAAATTTCCTCTGAACAGGGAAAAAATAAGTCTGTCAATCCCATCTATGCCGCTAGTAGTTGGGGAAGTATCTTGAGAAATTCTGTCCCATTATACCATCACCGGCGTATGTACGAGAGGTACGGGGAGCGGAGAGCGGCCTTTATTTCAAACTCACATCAAGTGCTGTACATCGGAATACACATACGAGTGCATATGCTCTTATCAGTAGCAGACCCCAAGTTACATCCGCCTCTGTTTATAGACTAATAACTGGTTCCAGTCCGCAGATTTATCTTCCCTTCCTCGGAACCAATCTAGAGAAATCCCCATCAGAATTTGACCATTCTCAACGGAAGAGTTGAGAAGGGACTTTGTGGGCGGTGGTGCCGTAGCCGGTGATCTCAAGAGTGGTGATTGTGAAGAATCTCGTTAAGAAACTACATACCGTGTTGGAGGATAGAGTTGAGCTAATTAGATGGTGAGCAAAGTATAAGCCGCTCAGAATTCCCCGTTTATTTGAATGTGCGTGTATGCATGTGTGTGATTGAGTGTGTGTATGTGTGTGACCATTCCTGAGAGGTTAGCGTGTGAACCGTTTAGCTATTAGCATACGCAAAATACACTGGGCTACGGAGGTTCGAACAAGTGGAAAGACTTTGATAATACATTAATACATATTGGAAGTACTACTACTGTACTCATAGGAAGAATAAATAATTGTTACACGCAGGCCGTTCAATAGGAGTTACATCAGCGAAGAACGAGGAGGGTGCTAAGAACTGATAGTCTGTGAGTGTGCGTGCGTGTGTGTGAGTCTGTGTCTGTGTCTGTAAGTGTGTGTGTGTGTGTGTGTTTGTGTATTTGTGATAAGACGGAAAAGCCATCTGATAGCTCGCAGAATGAGATCCACTAGGCACAAGCTGAAATTATTACGGGGCTTCAGTCGCTCTAGTGCAAGTAGTGGGAGCAGTCATACTCGTCACCGCAAACTCAACAATCACCAGTCAGCTTCATCTTCTTCTCTCGCCAGCACCCCCATAAGTACTCATCCTCATCATCATCATCATCCCCTGAATAGCAGCAACACTGCAAATATCCACACCAAGTCCGGCTCCTCCTGCAACGGATCCAACAGTACTCAGTTATCGCCACCAGCCGCGAGCAGTTACAATCGACTTCACTCTCGTACCGGAGCCATCACCAGCGAGCCGAACAACAACAACAACAGTTGTCACGACCTTTGGGAATCAGCAGTAGCTATGGACCCTGGATTAACCCCGGATATCCGAGCAAAGGCCTTTAGCATTTGCCGGGACTACCTGCACGGCGCTTGGAAGCAGATCGATTGCCGTGATCTGGTCCTGAAACGCGTGAGGTGAGTACATATTTACTTGTGTATCATACACGTGAACCTCCATGTACTTATATATGTTCCACAAGAGTGCCTTCCCGATCCCATGTCTCCGCGTCCGTATCCGTACTCCCCGTATCTCTCTCATCAGTCTCTCTTACATTCGACGCAGAACAGTCAATCCCCAAGTCCGCCGTCAACACACATCATCTTCCTCCTCCTCACCCGTGGATGGAAAATGACGCAGAATGTGGCTTTGTCTCCGGGTTTTATGACCGTTACTGCACACTTAACTTTTCATATGGAGCTGTAAAAGCCAAGCATGTTCCAAGCCGTTGGAACGCCATTAATTAGTACATGCTGGTTATTTATAGAGCTATATATTTCCAAGTGAAATTTGAGAGGCACTACAGTGCTCTGGTACGGTAGCATTATTTTCGTGTCGGCAGGCGATGCATCATCATTTTACTCACTAAATCAGCTCTCACATATGTGCTACCTCGACGCAGTCCTCCGTGTCTAGCCTGCTGCACTGTGAGTACGTTGCAGTATTTTTCCCAACTCCGACAGCATTCCCGACCCGAGTTCCTATCGTATGAAGACTTTTCCATAAGGTTTTTTCTCATCAGCATTCGTTAGGAAATCGGTATAGGGCGAACGTCAATAAAATCTTTCAGCTTAATCTATCCTGCATATGGTGGTAAAAACTGTGCCGACCAGCAGTGGGGTGCACCTGCCGCCGGAGTTATGGACCAAGTTGAAGGCAACGGGGGGGGCTTGTTTTATATAGCCGATGCAGTTTCACTCCCTGCCCCATTCCATCTCATCCTTTCCAGTATCTCCTTTGGCTACTACATGATGAGTCAGCCAACAAACACCATACGGTGGCTAGAGTGGGAAGGTTCTAATTTCACGGAATCTCGGGTCCCTAATATCCATAGCAGTAAGGATCAATTAGGGATTGACCCAGTAGTAGCTTTTGGCCAATAATCAATGATGGTCACTATGGAAATATTCGGTTCATCTCAGCTCAGATTTGATGGTAATTGACCTTTGAGAGGAATGAGTAGGTGGTCATGCAACGTCATTCCCTCGGATTGCCAACGGGGACTGCACCTATCTAATAACTTTCCTCCCCATTCTTGGCTACTAATACTATTGCTACGACTGTTGCAAACTATATTACCATGTATCCTAATGGGGATGATCCCGCATCTCCTTCAACTAGCTCCTAGTCATCCTCTTGAAATTCCGCACTAGACGACCTTATCATGAATTTCCCAAGAATTTTGCTCATAATATGCAGATGTGAGGGGTAGTGTGAGGAGTCAGTTAGTAGGAAATAAATAGCTGATGCAAAAGGCTGTGTATATGACTGGGTGTGATGACGCGACAATGGCGTGACGATGCCTGCCTGCTCTGCTCTGACCCATGGTTTTCGTGCTGTTGTAGGAGCACACCTTATCTTGTTTACGATGGACCGCAAAACTATGACAAAGGTTGTTGATGTCGCGTCATGACGACCTCATCCATGCATGTGTAAAAGGCTGGAGGGGAAGAGGCAAATTGTGGCTTGGATTTTGTTGTGTACACAGGAATTTGTCCGCATGCTATTTAACTTTGACTCGAAACTCTGGACACAAAGATGGTGAACTTGAGAAATGAAGGAATTGGAAATGGGAGGAAAACTATGCTATGCACTGTATATTTCTATCCATGAAGAGGAATGTGACACCGGGTCATTGGAAGAAGACCGACCCTCTTGAGCCGCCAAGGTCTGTATTATAAAGTAGTAAGGAGGGGAGAGTGCAGGTTAACTACTACGTGACTCTGGTCTCGAGACGCTCCCACTATCATTACACGTTTACTTTAGTCGATAAGTAGCGGAGTTAAATCGTAAAATAAATGATAATTTAACGGGTCGGTCAGTGGCATTGGGATACGAGAAAGGACGCTACTACTAACTGACTGATCTCATGCAAACTTCCCTCATCTCTCGTCAGAGTATCCCCCGTAACTGTGTCACACCAGATTGTGTGTACACGGATCATGGGAGGAGGCATATGAGGACGTGGTTGTAGCGTTGTCATGCCGTACTCACGAACATCCGTTCCCGTGTGTAACCTTTGAGTTGGCGACAAAGATTAAATAGATCGTTAGCAAATATGAGTCTACTTTAATCATTGAGCAGCCTCAAATTCCCTGCCCATCTATTAGCCTACGAAGCGGGCGGAAAATTTTCCACTCTCATATTTTTTTAAGAGTCATGAGAATTTGTGTTTCTGTATGTGTGCCCATGGGACCATGGCAAGATGGTAGATTATGTTGAGGGATGCTCATAGCCTGTTGGTACATGCGTCAATGTCCATGCTATTACATACATTATGATGGCTCATCACCCGGTCTATGTGGCAGTGGCCACCACAGTAGTGATGTTAAGATGACAGCTCTGATGACACTCGCAGCCTCATAATTTTCCTGCTGTAGTAAAGGCTAATTTTAAACTTGTCTGATATTTACTCTCGTTCTACCTTGTGTATGCAGCCAGTAGTAGTGTGATTGACGGGAGTGTGTGTGGCAGCGTGACTTGAGATTCTGAGCGGTTCAAATAGGATGCAAATCCCATTGTAGAACCTGTCTTTCAAGGAATAACAGGCGGACGTGAGTTGTACCCACATGATCGACACTTAGACATTACACACATGTGGTTTGAGGTGTGGGGAGTGCATTTTGCAACTTTTAAAAAAGTAGCATAATTTTTAAATAGGTTTTCCCCCATGAGAGGAGTTTTTTTTGGCTGCTTCAGGTAGAAGTACGCAGTAGTATAAAATATTGGGACAGTTGTCCATCGTATGCACTCGGTTTAGCTGCTCTGCAGCATGCGGTGAACTAACCTATGGCACACAATTGAGTGCGCACACATACGGACCAACGTAGATACCATATGTTTTGCCATAATAATTATTTTGACCATGGCTCATCTACAGTTGAACTTTGCTACCTCGCAGGGAGGGTTTGGTCATGCCTTGTGACCAAATCAACTTGGCAATTTTATTAGCCACCGTTGCAATTTTCCCAGTATCTCCAATGTGGAAAGGTAGTTACTCCTTCGTAATCTCTCGTATAGGTGAGCACTGCACTCGACTACTTAGTTGCCGCGTGTAGTTATAGTGGAACTAGTCTCTCACACTCCACTTAAACTCCCGCGATACCATCATACCCATGGAACGCCGAGTGAATACGCTTTGTTTTCAAAGCTCATTCAAATGCGGCAAATGATGATTTGACAGAGGGTACTTGACTCCCGCAAGAGTTCCGTGCAATTAAGTTACGGTTTGGTGGGCTGAGGCTGCTGGGACTTGAAACACGCCACCGAGATAAGGATTGAAAATTCCCCGTCCATCCAAGTATACTTGTGAACAAAGTTGTTCGTCATTGTACTCTAGAGGAGGAGAATATATGAGTATGACGTCCTTATGGACTGTGTACAAAGTGTAGAACATAGTAATTCATACCATGGTCTTAAACGTGACTTTGGTGTACGTTTTCAAAACATACTTGAACAAGAGTGATGCTTTCGTTCCGTTTTCGCAGTACGCGGATTCTCGATTCCGCATATCTGGATCATGCAGACTGGATTAGATAGATCGTGTAAGATTCCTGTATCACTGCGCCGTCTAACTGTGGAGAGGTCCGGTATTCCGGTATTCGGAGGATCAGGTGCATTAGCGGCCCACAAAGGGAATCCGCTATTGGGAGAAATCAGATATTTAGAAATGCATACGGTAAATCCAGAGTCGTTTCTCTGCTTCAGCATGGGTAAATTGCCGGATGTAGACAATTTATCTGGTAAATTGAGGTGTCCGTGACCGGCACATAGAGAACTACTATAGCTAGGTTCCACTGTAAACTGTAGTAGCAGTACTGTATGTTACGAAAAAAATTATTGGGAGCTAATCATTGTAGTCTTTGCGTTCGGCAATTTATATTCCGACCGTTGTGAATTCCAAATGCATTACCCCTCCGTTGGGAAATACAGTGCCTGAGCTGACTGTTCGATTTGCCCACCTTTCGGTGGGACTGTGTCTGTGCCTGCGTGTGTGGGTGAGCGCGGAGGAAATGGGAATCCAGGGAATGTTTTATGCTGAGTGTGCAATGTTGTCCTTGAGTATGGACGGTACTTTGATTCGACGGTGAGGGAAATGGCGATAGTCCGGCACAGGCCTTGCTTTATCCGAGTTTCCTCGAAGCCAGTGGGATATGAATGTGTGCTTTTGGTATTTTGCGGTGAAGATAAAGCGACTTTATTGAAGACATTCCTCTGTGCTCCCCATACCGAGGTATGAGAAGCCATTGTGGGGAACTCCTATGGTGGAGCTCTTGCTGTTAATAAAAAGCGGATGGAATTGGATTCGTTGATCATTCTTATCATTCCCAAACTTTGAAGTCATTCCCATTGTCCTGACACTCCTCGCGGGGATCGGGAGGAAGCCCGTGTAAGGTTTTCTTATAGTCCGCTCACATAGCATGTGAAGTAGGAGATGGACCTTCACGTTTCCAATGCAATGAAACGGTTCAAATGTGCTCTCGATATGGGATATGGCCCGAATTCGTGATTACGCATCCATGTTTATCCCTGTTCCCGATTCATTGACTCCCCAACATGGTGCACGTAGTCTCTGTAAGACACGTGGCGATGCCAGAGAGGTGTGTAACACTTTTAATACTTTCCTGTACATCTATCATACCGTGAGCCCTTTCAAGGCTGTGAGATTCAGAAGAGTTGTCTCTGGATCCGAGACGGTAGGGAGGAAATCGTGCTTGCAGAACACGTAGGCCTCACAGAAGTTCTGACGTTCTCCTGCCTGCCAACACACAGCTCTCGCTTCTCCAACATTTAAATATATACACTGAATGAGATCTTTTGCTCATCTAGCGTGGCTTCGCGTTGACGCAAAATAGTACACGAAAGTAGGCTGTAGGCGAGTAGAAAATAACAAGCTTCTTTCCGTTTACCTTGGAGGAGAGAGACGAGGAAAAGGAGTCTGCATGGTCTTGTACTCATTTGTCACTGTGTTGCGCAAAACCTGTTGAAATTAGATGTGTCTGTGTGTATGTGTGTAGTATGTTGACTCTGCGGATCCATGCGGAGTGAGAAT
The DNA here is from genome assembly GCA_009870155.1 of Pseudobourletiella spinata. NCBI lineage: Eukaryota > Metazoa > Arthropoda > Collembola > Symphypleona > Bourletiellidae > Pseudobourletiella > Pseudobourletiella spinata. The sequence goes on along the minus strand of WJFA01001522.1, from coordinate 12,363 downwards.
AACAAGTTCGGCCTTGGCTCAATGGCTGAAATTTTGAGAAACCTAACAATAGGATCATATGGTATGAGTATAGAAATTGTGGGTGGTGTCTCGATCGTATGATGCTCTTCTACTACGCCGTTGCTAATGCTCAGTCAGTCCTTGTCCGATTCGTTGGAGGCAGTCATACACAGTCATGACGAAGGAATTTATCTATTACCTTGATGCACCGTAGGAAGAATGAATGAGCTTATAATATCTGGACCCGCATGTCCCGAATGCAGCAGTGGAAATTTAGGCGGGATGGCGTGGGGTAATGATGTTGTACGGAAATAGTGTGAGCCGGTCCAAATCCAAGAGCCAAAGTGCCAAAAGCTCATCAGGAGAACCACGAAGGGTGATGTTGCGTGGTAAACAAATGGGGGGGCGGGGCGGAGACAACCTTGAAACTACTTAGGGTTTCCGCAACGACTTGTGGAAATCCTAATTGCCAGGAACATGTGTGTCGTCACCATAGAAGATGTGAAATCTCCTTGTTAATATTCCGTACTCAATGCTTTCACATCTGCGTATAGTAATAATAGTATGCCCGTTCCAGTAGTCCATCTGTACTCCCATGTTTTAGATACGTCTGTGCCTGCTTAACGATTATTACGGGAATGTTTGTTGGCTGGCAGCCTGAAAAGAATTGATTTTGGATACAGGACATGGGCCGCCAGAAACTGAATGGCTGAAGGCGCACTGAGATATTATTGAGTGGAAGTGGATGGGGAAACCCCTCTTTTGTGTAATCTGGTGTTTCATTGGAGTATATTATGATCTAATTTTTGAATTATTTTCTTAAAATTGTTTTGCAGCGGAGGATTGAGCAATTACCTGTACCACTGCTCGCTCCCCTCCACGCTGACTCCGGTAAACAATGAACCAACTCAAGTACTTCTGAGATTCTACGGGCAGGTAAGGTGAAATCTGTGACTGTTACCGTTGATGTGGATCAATGTTAACTGGATGTTTGTAACCTTAGCGGTGGAATGAATGACGGGTACGGTGGCTAGAAATCTAAAGGCCAACTGTGGATTTCACACACACAATCAGCTCGTTCACATGCCCTGTCCATTTGACCCTAACGGCATTCGCCACCTAGTCTCAGTTTGGGATTGCATTTATTCATTCACTGTGCCTTCACTCTCCATGCTTTTATGTATACCCTGTCTTCCCTGTATATTATGCTGTGCAAAGCGAAATCTCGGAGGCTCCGGATGTTTTGAATTTGATTGTCACATGTTATGTAACGTGCATACATAGAAATATATAAATGCACAAGGCGTGTATGTTATGTTTTGTTGTTGTTGTTGACGTTGTGCTATCGTTGTGTTCTCATTCCGATGATGATATTTACCACGCCTCCATTTTGGCTCGTTTTATGTTGCGTGAACTGTGTGCATGGGACATGATGATATGATGCCGATTGAAGACGCACTTTTTGCTCGTCACGCGGTCTGGAGGTTCATATTATACTAATTACGTTGTACTCATTACACTCATATAGCTACTTTTTACCATTATATGAAGTATAATAGGGCGCCTTGTGGAATTGTCCCGTTGTTGTTGTTATGGTTGTGGTTGATTCTTTGGCTTCACCTTGTAGAATTGGACAACTTTGTATAGGTCGTGTGGAGTTAATCGTCTTCCCCGAGAGCATACATGTTGTTTAAAATGATGTATTACTTGAACGAGATTTCGCGAGTGTCCAAAACGCTTTGCCTCACCTTCAACCCCTTTCAGTAGATGGAAATAGTAAGAGCAGAACTTGGAGGTGATTTTCTTTAATATCAAAAGGTTCACGGTGAGGATGCTCTGGAGTCGCTCATTACAGAATCCGTCATTTTCACACTCCTGTCCGAAAGGAAGTTGGGTCCAAGGCTGTACGGAATTTTTCCTGGTGGGCGGGTTGAGCAGTTTATTCCGGTAAGTAAATGGAATTCCTTATTATTCTGATCATAAAAGTGCGGGAAGGAGATAAGAAAGAGGGAGATTTCAATTTTGATTGTTAACTGAATGAGTTTGCTCAACCATTGAGTAACAAGTGGGAACAGTCCCGTTTGTAACGTTTACGCAAGTTAAAACGAATTTCGCCTGATGCCGAGAATCCCACACTCTGATCTGAACCATTATGAGCTGTCGTTATCGTTATTTTGCATGTGGTGTGGAAATTCACGTGATCAGGGGTGAATAACTGAATTGGGGATAAGAACAAGAGCGTGAGATTACAAATTGTGAGAAAAAAAGTCGCATGTCGTGTTTGTCCACTGGATGGACGGCCGACTTAAAATGTTTGAAAATTTCAGTGTGATAATCTAGAAGAGGGAAAAAGTGAAGGCCACTAATCACATTTGAATGTTATAGGCGCGACCACTGCTAACGAACGAATTGCGTGATGCTGAACTTAGCACATTGATCGCCCAGAAAATGGCCCAAATTCATGGTTTGAATATCCCAATCAGCAAGGAACCATCTTGGTTGTGGGGAACATTGGATCGGTAAGTGATAAGCTTTTGGCTTGGCTCTATATGAGGTATTAGCGTCAAACGTGTTAAATTTCGGGAGGCACGTCCAAACTCTGAAAAGTAGAGGAAGAGTATGGATTGCAATTTTGCTGATTACACTCACGTGTTCTATATGTTTATCAGTTGTTCGTTACAGTTTGACGTCAATTTTGGTTCCAAATAGCTCTCGTGAAATGCGTCTGGAAAAATGGCAGCAAAATTAACACATATTTACAGTTTTCTCATTAAAATCAAACGCAAACATTTTTATCTTGTGACATTGAGTCTATACTTCAGGATACAATTCAGGATTTGCAGTATTAGTGGTTGAAGTTCTGCAACTGTGTTTGATGTGAAGGGCGTATTACAAAATTGTTGTTTTTCAGCCAACTTGTGTACTCTGAAGATTATTAATGTGCGCTGGAGTGAGTAATCCTTTGTTTTTTTATGCAGGTGGATGGCCAATATTCAGGAGAATTTAAGGAAAGTTTCTCTGCAGGATCCTAAACAGAAAGAAATCGTACAGAGGCTTATCGAGTACAACCTGGAGGATGAACTTCAGTGGCTAAAGTACGAGAAATGAATTTGAAGACATAATTGTTATTTTATAATTAATACTACAAAAATTGGCGGGCTTTTAAAATAATTTTGTCATTACAGGAAATTCCTACCCTCAATTCAGAGTCCGGTAGTATTTTCGCACAACGATCTTCAGGAAGGAAATATTCTCATTCGACCCGAATGTGAGAGTCCAGATGATAAACTGGTTCTCATTGACTTTGAGTACTGCTCTTATAATTACCGCGGCTTTGACTTGGCCAACCATTTCTGTGAGTGGAGTTACAATTACAATGTAGACTCCTACCCCAACTTCCTGAACCAGCCTGAAGATTTACCGTCTGAGGAGGAAATGGTAAGTTAGAGCGTCTCGTTGAATGCCGTATCCTTTTAGATAAAAAATTCAGTATTTAAAACGTTACATATTTGCATAGCTCTTATAAGTATGTCGGTAGCCTGCCGCTTTGAATGGCTACAACATCTGTAGAGCTATTTATTTTGTATCATTCTATCTATCTGAAGCTAAGGCTGATTTGGATCTGGTGTAGATATTTGGTGATATTAGTTGCCGAAAAATTAATTCAAACTGCTTCTGTTTTTTAGCTCCATTTCATACGAACATACGTGGAGACTTTGCGCCGGGAGTACCAGATGAATTTCACTGAGGAAGATGAAGATTTTCTCCGCACATCTCCCTTATTCAACGAGGACCACATTATTAAGGAGGTTAAAGCCTTCACACTGGCGTCACACTTTTTCTGGAGCCTTTGGGCAGTAGTGAACGCTCAAGTTTCTAAGATACCTTTTGGCTATTGGGTAATGCAGTAGTTATCACTGTGATGCACATCCTTCTCCAGAATTGTTCAGGACGATGTACTCATGAATTTATTTTTGCATTTGCTTAGGAATACGGACTATGCCGGCTCGAAAACTACTTCCGCCACAAGAAGTCACTAAATGTGTAAAATTCTGCCTTTGTAAACCCCGGCTGCTTACATCTAGTTTCCTGACAGCAATCACATATGCGGATAAGTTAGATTGGAACGTGCCGACGCATAGCTGTGTAGTTACGTGGCGAAAAGATGTACCTGTGAAACGAAAGCTGTGCTAAAACACGAAACGTGCTAATCATTTTTCACTCAATTACCGAATTAAGGAAATCAGGAAGTGGTTGTAGCCCGCTTAGGGAGTCGCTTTCCTATCATATAGCTCTTGTTAAACACACGATGCATTCTATATTTTCGAAATAAGAATGGGGCCAGTAACGTGCATTCCCTGTTCCTATTTCGGAACTCTAGTATCACCTCGGTGTGATTGTATTACTTTCTCCCCTTGAATTCGCTTTACGACCCTCAAGTAAGTTCGACTGTGTAAGACATGCAACGTACACTTTATATATTGTTACTGAATTACGACTTCCCCACCATCCCTCTAAGATCAGTTTTGCATAGTCTCTGAATCTGAGAGGGATGCATTCAGAAGTGTGCACAGATTACATCTTGGGATTCTCCATGCACAATGAACCTGACTTAAGGAACAACAGTCATTTGTAGCCGCTTAGTGTTACATACTCAATGTAATGTACTTTTTCTTTTTTGTCAATATACAACATACGGCTTTAATTTTTGTGAACTGTATCTACACTAACTGTATTGGATTATGTGTTAAGAAAGCTATTTTATTATTTCAATATATAGTTTTAATTTGTAGCGTGCTATTAGGAATCCATAGATATACATGGTATGGTGTACGATGTCCTTTGTGTTTCATTTTGTAAATATCGTCAGTATAAGCATATGACTGCTTCATAATGAATTTTAACTCATCAAAAAGTTTTCCTTCAACAGAATGTTATATACGGCAACAGGGTAACTGATGCTGCGTATAGGGTGTATTCTTCTGTTCTACCATGTTCTCAAAGGCAGTGTCTACTTTATCTCAGAGCTGAAACTCTGTAATTAATTATATACGGTCGGTTTAGTAACGTTAGGTTTTTGGTGTCAGTGTGAGCTGATTTGTTTTCGACTTTATTTTTATTCGTTAAATCCAAAAGGAGTTTGAACTCGAGACGAGGTGATCGCCCTCCCTGAAAGCATGACGAGGAGCGGATCCTTGGATACTTAAAAGAAAGCCTTCAATTTAAGTCTGTACAGAGTTGAATAAAAAGAATTACCATGAATCTTCCTGCATTTAGACCCTCTCGTACCCGGTCCTTGCACGGTAAAATCAGTATAATCGCTGTGGGAAGTTCAACTGCTCCATATAATTCTGACTGTATACCTGAGTGTGATTGTAGTTGGTAAATGGTGGACTGACTCTTAGTCTCCGTGTAGTATCGGTTTAACTAGGTTAATCGATTAGCTTGAAGAGCTGATTCGAATGACTGAGTCTGACATGTGTACTGATTATTTTATGTAAGGATTAGACCAGAAGTACTTTTAGGTACTGTATACATTAAGAATAAACATTTTAATGTATAAAGGCGAGCCAGGAAGGAAATTTGGTACGGGACTGTTTGTGTATAGTTATAATATGTTAACTGAATTGTGCCTCTTCTTCTATGTCGCGTCGTCTTTAACGGACAAACCTGAGGCCAAATACGGTGAGAAGCCGATTCGAGTCAGAGTATATATGCATAGAGCACACCAAGGTCGTTTCATCATGATTCATTGAAATATCAACTTAAACTCACACGGAGGCCGTACCTCCAATCATCATCAACATACTGGTGATTACGTAAGTTAAAGAAACTTGTGTGGATCCAGAGAGAGGGTCCCCCCGTTTTCCCAGAAATGTTCCGGCGTGGGCAAGTTGATCATGTTGAGTAATGGCAGTCAAGAAAGAGTACAGCTACCGCTTCCACACTGCAACCTGGCTAGGCCTGCCAGCTAAGGTATGTCGGGTGGATGCTGTGCGTTTCGAGCCTGAGTCAACGATTGGAAATATTAATGTATGTTATGTTATGTATGTAATGTATGAGCTGAGACACTCAGGATGCTCTGCTGTGTGATCCATTGTGGCTTATTTTGTGGCGAATATCTTAGTAGGGGACCTGGCTAGGCGCAGTGTGTAAGCGGTAGAGTCCGCCGTTCCATAAGACACTTGATGAGACTTAATTTGGTGTGATGAATATGCTCTCGTAGGTGAGTACAGTGTCTTTATAACTCATTACAGCGGTGACGACAATGTGTAAAATGAATGCGGAATCGTATCGTATCGTGTATTTTAGTTTAATTAACAGTCGTTCGTTTCCCACAATCTCCTGACCTTAAGGATGTCGCCGTGGGTACCTCCCTGTTCAATTGTCATTTGATACTTGCTATTATGTAGTAGCCCTAATCGTTAATGGAAAGTTTAAAGGGCGGGAATTCTGAGCATTCTCAGTAAAATGATTTGGGTAATTAGAATTGTATTAGCTGTGAAGGTGACGTGAGAGGCTATTCTGGAGTCGGTGTAAAACCATTTAGTCATGTTTCCAATGTACCAATCCTTGGTAAATTGGGTGCTTGGGTTTTACGACTTAAAATAGGGATTTGGAGCACTTTTCTTTACAAATCAGATACTAAAAGTTTCCTCTGAAATAATGTCTATTTTACCGTCTCACTTGGTAAAACCCTCAACTGCTTTCATGGAGACGAGCACACTCACCACCATAATAGGTGAACATGAACCCCCTCTCACGAATTCAGTTCCGCATTTGTCACTTTTTCAAGCACAAGCACACACACCCCATCATGTAACACTACGTTCCATATGTACATAAATAAACGCAAAAAACTTACACACCTTTCTTAACCCCGTAATACCTTACAGGTCCAAACGACAGGAAAACTTTTAACCCTTCACAAGAGGAACATGATACCCCCTTTGCTGATATCTCTTGATCAAGCAGCAGAGAAAGAGGTGCTGATGGACTTGGGTCTGGTCCAGCCCGCGCGTCACACAAGACATACAAGCTGCTTCCTGATTTATGAAACATTACGCTTGACCCCTGTCGTGTAAAGCACATTTTCCGTGCTGTAGAGCTTCAATATAATTACAATATAATTCAAATGGTAGATGAAAGCATCCATCACATTACACCCAAGTTGTGTACACACAAATTCTCACATCCAATCTCCATCATTATTTGGCTACTTGATTCTTGCCAACGCGACTCCGACTCCAACTTGTGGAGCCGACGAAGGAGCACTATTTCCCGCGCGCAGACATGCAGATACACTCAAACCATTTATGTAAACATATGTGTTTAAATATGTGGATGCATGAAGGGTGTCGTATCAGGTAGTTTTTAACGCTACGAATTCAGTCAGTCCATCTCCGCAACTCTCAAATCTCACAGACAGACCTCAAGAGACATTAAAAGTGTTTAGATGTGGACAGGATAGAACAACTGTAATTTACCTACCTATGCATACATTACTGTGTCCACATTTGCGTCCCAATAGCCGTGTGCTACGCTTTTATTCCAAATTGAAATGAGTGACGTATGCATTATCTTGTAAGTAAGTTACAAGTTTTTTCCTGACATTTTACCCACTGCAAAAGTTATGACGGCGACTGAACTCCTATCACTTCTTTCCAACGAAAGACGGTGAGTTGAGTTGTGTGAGTGTGTTAGTTAGTTGTATAAAGGAAAAAGCTATTGTAGGTTTTTACCTGAAAAGAGTTGAGATAATTACCGGCCATTGAATTGCTCTGTACGGTATAAGTAAAATAATGCGGAAAATCAGCACTCTGTACCTGTAAGCCACCATGTGAGGGGGTGAGGCAGAGAGATGAAAGAAGATGAGGTCTGAGCTGGAAGAGTGTGGCTGGAATTTTATTTGTACTTAATAGAGATTTGCCCCATCGTAACTACTAGTTTGAAACGACGAATTTAATTATTAACTCTCGTTCCATTAATTTAAATACCTTGAGAGGTAAATGTGTGTATAGTTGGAGAATTCCCTCTAAGGCGTCACCATTTTACAATTCCTCAAACCTTTTTTTTCTCCGTGCGCACTTCTGGCGCCGTGTAATCATTATGCATAACAAGTTCACATCTATAATAATTTTCTCCAAGGAATCATCCTCATCTCTCTGTATAGCAACCCTCCATAGTCCAACAACATGTATTCTTCTAGCATATAGCGCTGAAGTAGTGAGTTTTTTGGAAGCGTGCGGCAGACAGCTCTCTCTCTCCCTCTCTCAGCTATGTATATAACTATAGAAGAAAAATATGTCCTCAATTACCCAAGTCAGTAACTCGCTTGCTGCTTTTAATTGAATATATGGTAATCAAATCATGCTTAATCATCTTCTATGGGTAGTTTCTGTTACAGTGCTTGGATGTAACATTACTTGGAGCCATTACTTGCAATAAAATAAATAAGCAAGTCTCTCAACAAAACGGCACGACTACCTCGAGCTGTTATTCCTCATTTCCAATGTCGCCATCCCAACCGCCAACTTATATCTCATGAAATGCATGTATAGGGGAGCACACCAGAGGAAAAATACACATACACACACACACACAGGTTCTCCCTCTGGACCCTTCTCAAAATGAGGAGTTGACACATCATTTGCATCACTTGTCTGTCGGTCCAGATTTACCAGATTTATAACGCCATTTAGACAATAAGGAGAAAAATCCCCCAAGTTGTTTGTAGGAGGGTATAATGTGATGTGAATACAGCAATAATTAATACGGGTTCGACCATAGCATGCTGTCAGTACCTGTACAGGTCCGCAAAAAGAAGACGGGGACACTAGATACTTTTTTTTTCTATGCCGTGGTGTAATCTAAAATAATTGGGTCCGCACTGCACATAAACTTATATACTACGGAAAACCCAGAGGCTAACGGGACAGTGTGGAAAGCTATGCGCATCCTCACACACGCGCGCTCACCCAACACACCATACTATACCACCGCACACGCTACAGAACTCAACTGCTTCAACGAGGACCTCACAACACGGATACGATAAGAGAGACAAGTTGGGTTTGGCGAGCCATATACTGGTACGTTCTCCCCGTCGTCCCCATGTGTATGGGAACGTAGAAAATGAGCCAGTTTTTCCCAGTATTCCTGCCCAGCAAGAATCACTACTAAAATAATGATTCCTGAGAGGAAAGTAGTTTGGCGCCGCTCCTTTGTGGAATAAACAACAAAATTTTGATGGCTTGTTAATTACGTGATAGGAATTCAGATTGTAGAGCCACGACCTTTACGGCTCCAACAACAGCATCTCCTTCTCAAGCTATGCATTATTTCTGTACGCGCAGTACGTGCAACGTCTACAACACACACACACACTGCCGCAGCGTAAATTCCACGGCGAAAAAGTAAAACTGCAACCCAGCGGTGGCCAAAGACACATTGCAAGATTTCAGTTTTCTTCTTCCAACAGCAACCACTAGCAACACCACCGCAACAACAACAATAAACCTACCGTAAACCAATGCTATAAGTATAAGGTTACAATCATAATAATCATCGTCATCATCATCATCATCATGCAACTCGTATAATCAAGTCTGGCTCCATGAAAGTTGATGCATAAAAACTCCATGTTTACTTTTTTAATGGCTTAATCCTACAAAAGTCATTTCCACTGCATACACATATACAATACGTTGAGAGATAGATGATCCGGGCTAGTGCAACAGAGTGACTCCCTTAATTATGCATGGCGCGGTGGAGTCCGCCGACGAGGATCCACCACCGTGTAGTTCCGTAACAGGAATCAGGATCTGGATACCGAACTAACAACACACACACACACACGCGAACATGCTCAAACTGAACATATAGAGAGCGCGTACCATGAACCCTGCCTGTGGGCTAACATTTTTTCCATTGACGTCCAAAGGACGTGCACCAATGGTTCAGTTTGGGCACGTCTCGCACTCACCCCTGCCATACATGCGCGGAGGAACACTATAATTGAGAAAGTATATGGTCATAGGCAGAGAATACTCCAAGGAAGATCCTTGATCTTGACTTGAGAAAACTCTTCTGCCGCACCGCGCCTCTTGTCCATAAAGCATCACTGTATGAAATACGCGGCTTTATACGCGGATCTGGGCCAGGAATTTTGGAACCTGGCAGCGTGTCATAACTCATTCTAGAGTGGGGAAATTCAGTTTTACGTAAGCTTCAGCCGACCCAAACCCAAACACATGCCATCCACAAGCCATGCTTGGAAACATGCATATGTATTATATATATATATAATATATCCTCACTCACGCAGACTAATCGGCCAATCTACCAAAGGTATGACTGGCTTTTTGCCTCTCATTAAGTTTAGAATGCATACCAGGAATAAGCACACTGCACAACAAAGCTGGGGGTGAGACCGCTAAGCAGATCCGCGAGATTGTATTTTAGTGTAGAATGCATGACAGCAGAGTGTGGAAAGGCCGTCCTCACTGTACATGTACAATATATACACACAAACACACACAAATGCTCTTCCTCCCACCCATAAAAGCAGGTTATTCATCAGATTTGCAATTTAATGATCTCCACATAACGTTAGCTGGAAATTATTTTTCTGCACAAACCCAACCAAAGGGGGAAGAATGCATATGTAGCAGCGGTGACCCTTTCCTCATAACCAGACTCTGTTTTTGTGCAGTCCACCAGTTGTCAACTCCAGTTTGGTAATTATGCCATACCATAGTCATCCGTAACCAACACTCTGTTTACCCTTTCCGGTAGGACAATAAAAAAAAATAATAATAATAATAATTGGTGAATGAGTTTTTGTAATAGACAAGTGAGGTCCCCCACCAGCATAACAGCAATAATAGTAATGGCATTCCTCTTGTGACAAATAGACAATTACAGTTGTCCCCTCAACCTTGTTAATTACCCCAGCTCTCGCTCATTTCTAAAGTAATGTGTTGGGAAGTATGCGGCTTTATCAAAGCGGATTAACGCATTGCACTGTACAGGAGGATAAACTGTATAATCAAGTACGCCACAGCTTTTGTAGACGGTTAGCCTCATGTGAACTGCGCACCTTTTTGGCGCCAAAGAAAAAAACTTCCTACTCACGCATGCATTGCACTCACATGCATACACTAACTATGGGATGTGACATGTGCAGTCAGTCGTAATTACTCAGCTGTTTAGATTTTCCACGAACGAATAAAAGTTTCCCCGACTTTCCTCGAAATTTTTGACCTTTCCAAGGCAGTTTCCATCCTAGAGGCTAATCAGTGTCAATAATCATAAGGATATCGTTAAGTTGATCGAGCTCTGTCGTCTGTGTGGAACGGTGTAGGACCGTGTGGATATATTTCCTGTCCACATATTTGTCACAATTGTCAATGGAAACTTGTCCCAATTTAGATCTTATCTTCAGTTCATATTTCAAAGAAACTTGGAATAACTCTCATAGTTTATTACTACTGCACGACACGGCATAGAGGGGCCGGCCAGTTTCCTCAGAATTCGGTTATGGGCCTTGTCAACTGTATGAGGGCGGCATCTCTGTACTCACAATTCGCTTCCTCACCTGACCAAGGTTGACTTATACAGAATTCCTTGTCATCAAGTCGTCATCATCATCATCATCATCATGATCATCATCATATTCAGCTCATCAACTCTTGCACATACACTCGCTCACACACTAATTCGTCCGCACAGGGATTATAATATGCTCCTTTTTTGCCCTCGATTAAGTCCGTGACTGAAAGATGTGAGTGTCTATGCAAATGGGATCGTATAAATGTTAGGAGGGTCGATGGTCTGCACGCTTGTATGCATTCCCGGAATGGCGACAGTCTCCAGTCCCAATCCGGTTTTCCCTCATTCCCCTCTCGTCACGAATGCAACTAAATATGAAGAATATATACACACAAACACACAGACGTTGGAATTTACGCTCACACAATTTCCACATGTGCCTACAGGGACGACTCACTCATCCTCACTCCCAACTGTCGTCAACTGAAATCCGCCATCTTTTTTTTACCTCTCTCACGTACACTACACCTCTCACAACGTAGAATAATCCGCATCATCTGTTCTTGTCGCCGGCAATTCCCACACGGATTTTTTCCTTGTGTGACAATCTCAATGATGTTTCCTATCGATATTTGGAAGCAAAATTTGGAAAAATGCCTTCTTCGCTTCTCGAGAAAAATGAGCGCTAAGGGAATGCGGAAGCATGTCCCAACTGCGCCGCTTCCCATTTATTCCAATCCCGCAGATTTCAGTCAGAACCTATTCATTTGAAGTGCGGGACATCTTCATCATTATCGCTGAACGGCCCAA